>DWHO01000255.1:0-22773 GCA_018247575.1 Eurytides lysithous rurik | reverse complement strand
CAACTCGTGGGAACGAGCATTCCCACGGGTGCGGTACCCGATGAAGCTTTAAAAGGCGAAAGGCCAAAAGCACAAACTTCAATATCGTAAAGTAAAGTAAAGTACTGTTATATGTATGAGGTAGCTCTTGCTGACTGAGTATGGAGTACACATATACATATGTATACATAACAGAATTAGTTCATTTTACCTATATTACCAGAAATCAGCCTAACCACGGTTACATCGTGTACTAAAAGACATGAAGCGTCTCCACCAAGGTTTAATTACGTGTGGGGAGCCACAAGAGAAAAGTTCCTCCTCGTTCGTTAAATTTCCAAATAATGAAATTATACCGTTATTTTCTTCTGAAATTACTTTCTGAAAGATTTGCGAGGACAAAGCGTCATAATTAATAAAGTGATTTTATTATTAGGAACTGTTTTAAGTACAAAATATGATGTCTTCTTCAATTGAATACGTCCAATACTAATCGAAACATATTTATTCAAATAGGTCTCTCTCTTCTCAAGCACTTTGAAATTGTCACCATATCAGTTCTTGAAGAAGCTACAACTGTCTAGGATAACTTCTCTCTCTCTGTTCTGCTGAAAAGAGCTGGCGAGAATCTCCACAGGTGCTCTTTTAAAATATAGTTACGCAGTTTTTAGTATAAAATATAGCTTCAATACAGTATACTCGTAACATTTAAACGCGTCAATTACTAAAATTTCACACATTTAGAGCCCGACAGAAAATCTTGGACAGTATAATACTTATGCGATAAATCAATACTATTTTTATTTTTAATAGGCTTAAGTGGTAGATCCAGGATATATTGCGAAATTTTATTATATACGCGTGAATATGCGCTCATGATGCGTGCAAAAATAAATAAACAAACATGCATACAAAAATAAAATTTCTAAAAGACACAATGACGTCTCTATGTTTGTTACTGTTCACCACCTCTGTGACTTAGTGGTACAGCTTCCTTGCTTTACAAATAGTAGGTCATGTGTTCGAATTCTATGGAGAGCAATGTTGTTGTTGTCTTTTTGTTAGGTTATAGCATTACGGACTGATCACCCGGTTCCTTCGGACGTAAGATGATTCATGCATGGGATGGGCATGTAAAAAGATGGTCCTGGCTACTTGTCAATGCTATCTTGCGGTGACTTGATAGTCGCTGCTAAGAAGTCAGTTTAATCTCACCTCCTCTGCATTCAGACGCAAAGACCGGCGTGACTTTCAAAGATAGGTAAGAGACTAATTAAATAGATCAGTCTCTAACCGGTGTCGACATCCGTCCCACCGGGATATGAGTGAGTGCACCTGTGTCTGTGCAAACACTTGTACACTATAATGTATCTCGCGCAATTGGTTAATTTTCCGCCGTGGGCGAAATTTTTTAAGGGAAGATATTATGTTTGTTAACTGAAATTTGAAAATGTTGTACCGAATGTAAATAAAAGTGGAAATGATATAATCCTCTTTTTAATCTAAAAACTTAAGTATCGTCTATATATGGTAATCGCTGAAAATCAGCGTTGTAGTTTTTACTTCAACATTATGCTGAGCGATGTCCATTTTGACATCACCTATGGCGTGCAGCAGTTTGCATGAATGATTAATGTTTATTGTTACATATTGTCGTCTTATTTGTTTTACTATTTTACTTTCTGTGTTATGTACGCCTGTGGCGTTTGTGTCAAATAAATTTTATTTTCTTTCTTTAATGTTAACATTATAATTGTTTTAGAATATTAGGGTGGTATATCTGCTCTTGCTGTTGAATGGGCCAGCTCGAACCGGATAAGTACCATGACCTCACAGAAAATCGTCGTAAAGTGGAAGTGTTTTTGCTTCCGCGTTTCGTCCACTGAGTGAGGTGGCCCATCCCGTCCCTTGTTCCCTCTACCCTACCCTACCTTTGACTCCATCTCCTCCCACTCACACGCCCTCCTTCGAAATTTTTCTCTTAAAAGGTTGACAACGCATTTTTGCGTTTTGTAACGTTGCAAATATCCATGGGCGGCGGTGATCGCTTCCCATCAGGTGAGCCATTTGCTCGTTTGTCGGCCTACTCAACAAAATCAAACTTTTTCTCATACTCAACAATTGAAGCTAGCAAAATGATTGTATTTTTTTTAAAGCCGTATAATATATTTCAAGTTCGTGTCAATCTTAACAAGGTCGTTACCGAAAGAGTAATCATAAGATCTTTGAAATATTCCTAATACAAGTTTGCTAACCTTAAATAAGGAGGGTGAGATTATTCGGCTGAATTGGAGAAAATTGAATATTGGTTTTATAGCAAAACTTTAGAAGAATTTAATTATAAAAATAATTTAACAAACACATTACAAATCACACCTACACAAAAACGGTGAGATTATACAACAAATTCCTGAATAAATTGCCACATATATAGTATCAATATAACGGTTGTGGGCAACCAACCAATGGAAAAATTTTTACTATTCCACATTTTACAAAAATTATGTCGGCAGCCGTTTTCAAACATGTAATTATATAGCAACGATTTTAAAACCATATCATTAACGGGTGGCGATTGTTTATTACTGTACTAGTTGTACAACGGATATAGGTGACAAAAGAAAAGCCTAAGATTTCAAACATCATCAAAATGCATAGGGGCATTTTAACAACAAAAAAAACATTGCAGGGTGGAAAAATAATAAACGAATAAGTATCAATAGTTTATTACATAAATTATAGCCAAGCTTACATTTTCGTTTGTATCTAATCCATATTTCGAGTTCTTTTTAAACTGTCTAGAATTTTATACTATTCGTCGGTATGCTATGCAGGAGCGCGATTTATTAATTTATCTTAAACTAATTCGATGATCTATTGATGACCAGATATATGTAAGGACACTAAATTCTAAAAATTACCGCCACGTTATTATTTGGTGCACACAAAATTGTATTACTGCAACGTGGCATTCGTAAACGTGTGAAATGGAGGGAGAAATCATTCAAGCGCTCCTGCAAATGATCTAGGTATATATAAAAAAAGAATCTTATAAATAAATCTATGATCACTCTATCAATTACAATTAATTAGGCTACGATTGGTGTTACTACAGTTGTCTAACCCTTCGTCGTCAATATAAACTCTACTCGACTCGCATAAGCAACGTTATAACTAAGTAAATTATGAAAGGTATGGCTCTAGAATTCTACATATCACATGTGTTAGCTGATTATCTTCTCACATCGGCCGGCGTTGGAATTCAGACTTATGATGACGGCAAGAACGTGAACAACAGTTTTCAACTATATATACAAGACATTACAATTTATAATCTTTTAAATATTTAAAAATTTCCCCATCCCTGTTAGATTGTTTCGCTTAATCAGCTGGATCTTACTCCGATTTACGAAATGCAGTCTGAAAAACAAGTACCACCAGGAACGGCTACTCTGTCTATTGAAAATCTGAAACCTACAATCGAATTTCCAAACGATAACTTACATTAATTCGAGGCATTTTTATTGCTTTTGGCGTACAGGTTTAAATTTAAGAGGTAAATATTTATAAACTGATTTCAAATAATAATATAATTGTGGTAGTTTAAATTAAAAAAAAAAACTTGACTCACATGTTAGACAGAAAAACTATTAACAAGGTTTCAGTATAATGAACATTAAATTTGTATACCTACAAAAATTATTATTCTTCATCTACTGTATCAAAATTTTATTATACCTTTAATTAATTGCATTTCATTTAGCTAACACCCAAAAATGTGGTAATAAATAATGTGTTTTCTTCACCCTTAAATATACAAATATTTATTATTGCTAAGTGTAAAGAGAAAATTGGTGTTATAATAACGGTTAATGTGAACAAGGTACTCTATGATGTTGGCTTACAATATGAAAAATATAGTTAGCAAAATGTACTTTCTTTAAAAAACCTGCAATGCAAAATACCATAAAGGATAAGTTGAGACGCTATGAAAAATAATAAATATAAATATATATTTTTTTTTGTAATAAATATGACCTGTTTAGAGAAAAAAACATGTGGAAGACAAAAAAATCAGAAAATACAGCGAATGTATTTTAACGTTGCCTGTAATAGTTTAAGGAGTCGTTCTATTAAATATACTTTGTTTTGAAGTTAGTGCTAACTTTAATGATAAACAAAGCAATATTCATAGTCTTAAAAAAAGGAAATTTACTCAGCTTTTGCTATACTTAAGTTAATAAAAACTTAAAATAAATCATCTTTACACTGTATATTAATATAATACTCCCCTTCACATTTTCAATTGTTTTGTTTCCCTTTAAAAGAAAATTATTTTGAAATATTAAAATATGCAATTATTGAAACATAATAATGCATACCTATAAACAAAAATTGTTGATATGAGATAATTCAATTATTATAAATTACCATAAATTCTCAATTCTTCTCTGATTAACAACCAATAACTTAAAATATTTAAAGCACATTTTAAGTTATTGGTTGTTAATCATGTTTACAAGTCAAATACTTCATACATGGAAAAGATACATATAATTATCCTAAAATATCACAACGGATCAAATCAAATTCTGTGTAATAAATCATTACTAAGTACATTTAATATGATTGCATTTAAAACTTTTGCAAACTGCCAAAATTATAGGACTGTTGATATTGTAGTTGGTAATTTATCAACAGTTTACATTCCATACTGAGTTAAGTAACTTTATTTAATTAAAAAAAGGTATATTCTTAGACTGAACATCGTCAAAGTTATGCATAGAAGAAATATTATTCATACCATTTTCTTTAAATGAACCTTGAACACTTACTCAATATTCACATCACATAATACTTACATTTATTAAAAAAGAAAAACCTACGGCTAACTACATTAATTAAAATATGGAACTGCAATTGTTTAAGTGGTTACAAATAAAATGTACAAAAAGTGGCAAGTCATGTCATCCAGAAAATATGCAGCAAGGGTTTTCAAAATGGACAAGTTTTGTCAAGCATGTTATGAAATTTAAATAAAATTTATGAAGAAAAAAAAACGAATTTCCCTAAGTTACAGTTAGAATTATCTATGTATCACTAAAGTATAAATCTCAAACACGAAGGCTCAAGCCTGCCACGCGGGGCAGGAATTACAGGTACTTATTTATACATTGAATAAATTTAGAAAACAGACAGACCTCTATTACAGATGATACAATTCTAACACGTTGACTGCAATTTTCAGAAATCTGGCCTAAAATGACAATTTGATTTAGTCATATTATGTTATTATAAATTCTAATTCTAGTGCATAGTTATCATCAAAAAACATAAAAAATAGGTTTTTAATAAATTTTCTGTCAATTTTTGTTCTTTTCACAGAAGCAATCTATCGATATTAGCGCTGATATATTCCGAATTTAATTGTAGCAGCACAAAAATGACAAGTGAACAAAGAACGAGATATCTCGTAGTTGGCAGTCAACGTGTCGATAAACTCACATTGGAGATCTAAGAACTCGGGCGCGACAGTGTAAATAAAAAATAACGAATAAAAAAAAATCGCGACATGCATTATTTTTAAAGATCGTGACATCGCTCAGCAAAACGTGAAAACAATAGTATATCGCCGCCAAGCTAAAAATTCACTTGAACAATAACAGTGCCAATCATAAGCTGAAATTAACAAGCAAAGCTCTTATAACTAGATTGGCAGTATATATTTAAAAATTAGGTCTAAACAGATGCAATAAATTTAAATGAACTTGGCTGACAAATTTAACATTGCTTGACACTTTTGTTCATGGTCAGTTTCTTGCCTGACTTAAAATATATGGTTAAAATGATTGTTAAAACTTTATTTATAGTATAAATGACTTTAATGCACTTAAAAGCGGATTGCTTTATATAGTTGATATAATCACCAGCCTTATGTACATGCAAAATAATATAGTATCATATACAAAAATGCTTTTATGTGGCAGTTTACTAATTATTTAAGTACATAAATGTTGAGTATAATCACATTGATATTAATACAATCATTAGGTTTAAAAAAAACTGGCAAAACATGAGTATTAGACTTATAGTATATTACCTTGTAATACATCCAACTCCCAACATTTAAAATTCAAAATTTTCATAAACATAATTATATCAAAATCATTACAGCAAATTTGGCTACCTACATTTTATTACCTTATTTTAAAATGACAATTGAATTAAGGAATGTTGCCTTAACATCAAAGCTCTGTCTGGAGACACGAGAATATTAATGTACCTACAAATGTATGGAGAATTTAATCTTAGTCTAAGGACATTATTTTTTAGATCAGGAGAAATCTTTTGGATATCAAAACTAATTATTACCTTTTTAAATTTACATTTATGTAAAAATAGTAAGTTAAAAACAGTATTCAATTCTATAAGTTTTGTTAATGAACAAAATTATTTTTAGTATTGCAATTTGTTTAGAAAAATATATAAAAATTAAGTTGAAAAAATCAAGGAATTAATTTCTAAAGTATTCATACTACAAAACATCACAATGATAATTAAAAATCAGTCCTAAACAATAGCTGCCGTTAAAAATTAATTAGCAAAAAAAAATTAAGTTACATATTTTTATTCTTCAAAAACTTGATTTAAATATTTTATATTCAGAGTTCTTAAATAATAAAGACAATATCTCTATATTATAAAATAAGAATGGCTCTGTATTCGTTGTATAGTGCTAACAGACGGTAGTATTATAAAGCTTTTAGAGAGAAGATCAGATAAATTACAGTCATGATTTGTGTTGTAAATTATGCAGTTATGTAACATTTCACAACAGTAAACAATGAAACAGTCTATTTGAATAAAAAAAAATATAAACAGCACAATAAGAATTCCTTAATACCTAGGGAAAGGAGTGTCTGTTACTTTCTATGACTAAATCTATGACAGTACTTTTAGAAAAATATACAAAATGCATCAATTTCATTATTATAAATCACCGCAATAGAATCACGTTATAAGGAGAGATCAAAATCCACCAGATTGCTTTGTTTAGTCCACTTACACTCAAAATATACCCCAGTCTATAACAGCATTAAACGAGAAAACCATAGGGACCACTGACGCGAATCTGCGCACGCATGCTCTGTACACTGTTCATTATTTTTTTCTGGTGCCCAACTAGTGTAACACCAAGAGAAGACAATTGCTGCACTGTAAGATCAACAACTGCATCCATATCTGTAATACCTGCAGCCCTAAACTTTTCAATGTATCTTGACATTTTGATACATTCTAACCATTCTTCAACAGAAGAAAATTGGATCAAATCGGGTGTATCTCCAGCAAGAGGATCGGCAGATCGATTCTGGGCTATTTTCCTCAGAGTATCAGGGCAACGAATAAGTTTGTCTAGTGTCTTAACGATGCTTGCAAAAGTGGGTCTATGAGTACGTTCCTTTTGCCAACAATCAAGCATTAGTTGATATACAGCCTCTGGGCAGTCCATTGGTGCGGGAAGACGATAACCCTTTTCAATTGATTTAATTACGTCTTGGTTACTCCAATTCCAATATGGTCGCTCTCCAAAGCTCATTACTTCCCAACAAACAATACCCATAGACCAGACATCACTTGCCGATGTAAATTTCCTAAAAGCAATGGCCTCGGGTGCAGTCCATCGAACTGGTATCTTACCACCACGGGTTGTATATGCTCCATCAGCGGTAGATTCAATTTCGCGTGACAAACCGAAATCGGCAATTTTACAAACTAATTGTGAATTAACAAGAACGTTGCGAGCAGCAAGATCTCTATGAATATAATTCATCTCAGACAGATATTGCATACCTGTGGCAATACCACGTAACATTCCTACTAACTGCAGAACACGAAATTTGCCGTCATTAGCACGCAAGAATGTATCCAGCGATCCATTTTCCATAAACTCTGTAATAATCATTATTGGATTGCATTTAGTGACTACTCCTTGCAAAAATATTACATTTGGATGTTCAAATTGACCCATAATAGAAGCCTCTGCAAGAAAATCTCTTCTAGCTCTTTCAGTTGATCCTGGTTTAAGAGTTTTAATTGCTACATCAATTTCTTGACCGCAACTAGCAGGTAATTTTAATTTTCCACGGCAAACATCACCAAATTCACCTCCACCAATAATGGCTTCAATTGTAATGCAAGAAGCATCAATCTCCCTAGCAAATTCTCTAACAGCTTGATTGGGATCTTCATATGTATGTGGATCAATATATGTTCTAGACCCTGTTCCTGCAAATAATGGTGTAGTGGCATTACTGCTTGTCTTTGTAGGTCTTTCTGGGCCTGTATAAACTTCCCCATTGCGGTAATTCAAAGCATTGCAATCGCTTGGCTGTTTTTTGTCACATTCATCATCAGAACGTGACCGTAAAAACAGAACAGTAGCTATAATAGCCACTACAGATAAGACAACAACAATTACCATAACACCTGCTACTAAACGAACTTGGGCACCTTCTTCTTCGCCAACCAATGTTGTTTCAAGAACAGATCCGGTACGCGCATATACAATCGGACTGAATTCACCCCATCCTCTTTTCATTTTGGCTCGAACCCTTATTCCATACTCAGTATCTCTCCTTAATCCAGTAATAGTTATGTGTGGTTCTTTTGTAGTCCTCAATGTTGAATTAGGAGTTTTTTCTAAATTATCTTTGGGAAAACATTTTACTTCATAGCTCTCAATTTTATCTTCTGGGTCTGTTAAGTCAACTGGTGGTGGATTCCATGCTAGTGATAATTTGTCACTCTCAACACTTAACACTCTTAATTTGGAGACAACACTTACAACAGAGGCTTCAGTAACTGCTGTTATCTCAACTTTCTTTGGTGGCTCTCCAGTAAGTTCTGAAACCCCATTTGTAGCAAATACTTGAAATTTGTACTCAGTTACAGGATCTAACCCCATGACAGTAACTCTGGTTACATTCAGCCCACTTGAAGCAGGTCTATATTCAACAGTTGGACCACAGTTTGAACAATAGATGCTATATGTCACATCATTTCGACCACCATTTTTATGTGGCGGTTGCCATGTTAAGGATATAGAAAATTGGTCAGCAAAGGTTACTGTTAAATTATCAGGAGCTGAGGGTGGTTGGGTACAGGGAAAATCTTTTGGGTCTTTCTTTGCCCTGTAATAACTTGGAACACATTTACACTCAGCAGATGCATAAACTCCTGATTCAGAAAATTCAGGACAGAGAATACAAGGATCATCACCTGTGTGAGATTTAAATTTTCCAGGCGGACATTCATTACAAACTTGATTTTTATGGTCAGGTTCAAAACCAGCTCGACACTTGCATGACCCACTAGGTAAAGTCCATTTCCCATCACCTTTGCATAGATAAACCGGTGGGGTCTCTCCAGAGGCTGTCTCTGCATTTTCAACACATGTCCCATTAGCTTGCTCTATTACTGTCACTTCTCTACCTGTTGGTGTAGCAGGAAACCTTGCAAAATTGACTGTGATTTCTGGGCAAGTAATATAGTAAACCTTTACTGCCAAGATAGATATGCAGGCCCCTTGATCTCTAAATGCAAAATACACACCTCTCTTTGTAACAGCAATGCTCTTTACTTCAGTATTAATGTCAACTTCAGAATTAGTATTAAATCTTCCTTCTCCTGCTGCTATACGTCCTACCAATTTGTAACTTTCTGGTTCCCAAGGTGGTTGCTCTCTTGTGGCCACATCAAACTCATAATATAACAAACTGAATGTCTCTTTACAACTTAATGCATTTCCTGGAAACAATGAGCAATCTCTTATAGTAAACTTGATTTCTATATAAATTCTGTTGGCATTTCTGCGTTCAATAAACGGTGTCCACAACCAATTATTAACATTATGATGAGCAACATCACAAACTACATAGGACCGCCAGTTGATTTGTTTCTCAAAATTAGTGTACGACTCTTCAACCCATCCAGGAGTGCTTGCTTGAAGGCCATACGGAAAACGAGTCCAGCTTAATGTATTCTCAGTAGTGGTGTCGAGAAGCATAACTTGTTCCCCGCGCACGCCTAAAGCAGCTATTACTGCGGCCGCCACCGCTGCACAAAACCACATCATTTCGACGACATAATAATACTAAACGTTCTCAAAATCGATACTTCAGGCCACAATAAACCAACTAAAGTCCCAAAAATCACACTACATAATGCTTAGACAATGTTATCACAAGTCCTCTCTATTTCGAACACTTCACTTTGTCGGGGATAAAGGACGACCCCATCATTTCTCTTAGCTACTATATATTCTCGGCAATCGCAGTCACTCTCTAAATGATTTCTTGTTTTTATTAAGGATTGTTAACAGCAAATATTACTTTTTTAATTTTAACACTACGGGAAGATAATTAAAGAAAATTTAAGTGAGGATTCCGCATTTTAAATATATATTGATCCCGTGTAACATAGATGAAAACTCAGTTCCTTGACATGGACGCGCTGCAATTTTCTGTGCTGCCATATTAAAAATTTAAATTGCCAACCTATAGAGATAATTTTTGTTTTTTTTTTTCAATTACTAAAATATAGGTAACCCAAGAATTTTATAAGTTTAACTGCTTACTTTTTTTCTTTAACTAACCAAGGTTAAATCAGAAATAATTATTATTTCCTTTTTTAAGACAACAAATTTCTATTTTGAAGGTTTACTGCGAAAACCTGATAAGTGGATTTTTTTCTAAAAATTTGGTGAACACAAAAACTTTACTGTTATAATAATAAATAACTTGTGACTACTCAAGTTCACTGGATGAATTTTTAGCATGATAATTAAGTGCACACTTAAGACTTAGAATCTCAAACTTAAACTTATTGCACTTAACAGATTTTCGCAGTAAGCCTTCGATTTAAAGATAATCAAAACTTTCGTTCATATATCATTATCAATGTATCTATTATATCTTTCTGTTTGTTTGTTTACTTCTTTTGTGGCAGTTAGCTAGTCGGCTTTTATAACCAGGTAGTGTAATCAGGAGCTAAATTGATAAGTCCCATATATACTTTTATCTGATATCAAATAGCCAGTTTAGCGAAAAATGAAGTTAACAAGTTTAAATATTTAGCTAACGATATACTAGTTTGGGTCAGTGGTCAAAATTCGACGCTATTTTTTTTAGTCATAGTTTTTAAATTTTGCTATGAACACCAAAGTAACCGGGTCGAGCGAGCAGGCAGTCCGATGAGTACATGCGCGATTATGGAGTGAGGTCGGATTAACCTCTTATTCAAGCTCTATGTTAGTCAGCTACTTGTCGAGCTTAGCAGCAATGGTATTTGACTTTGTGCTGCTCAGCCCGACAATAGGCGCCGACAATTTTCTAAAATACTGGTGTCAATGTGCGAAAAATTTGCAGTCTTCTAGTTTCTTCCCCAAAGAAAAGTTATATACCTAGTTTAAAACTTATAGGTGTATCATAATTCAAGCATAATTCTTTTACTAGCATGCAGGGTAGCGCGTTGTTAAAAAGAAGTAATAATTACGCTAGGATACTGTCAGATTTTACACACGTTTTTTGTTGGTCAGGTACATGCAAAAGGTTTTTGATAATAATATCATGGAATATCTCACACATTGCCATCTGATTCCAAACTAGGCAGAGTCTGTACTTTGGTAATAAGGCAACTGATATATATATTTTTAAATATATACTTATATAGATAATTAACATCCAGACGTAGAACAAATACCTATGCTCATCACACAAATACTTTTTGTTTCGGGATTTCGGGGAATCGAACCCATGACGGGTTCGATTCCCACCTTTAGTTTTGGAGTCAGAAGCACTAACTAATGGGCCAGTCAGAATGATGCCCTTTGGATTCAATATAACAATGCTTTCAGAGTGCTGCTGCCGCTACCGCATTAGATTTTAATGAGTGATTGTAAACCGACCTGATTTTAAGCAAAAAAATTTAATTTGACTGCGGTTTTGAGGTATGTTGGGAATGTTTACGTAAAACCTTACAACTGGCCTTCAGGCCATTATACGTAAAAGAGTAGCTTTGCTTATGCACAGACTTTGTGGAAGCATCAATAGCGTCCTTTAAACTATATCTGAAAAGCTCAATAGCCTTAGCCTTCTGTAGCATTAGATGTACACACATGAGTTCTAGACGGCATATGAAGACGTAAATAAAGGAAACTACTAAGGGTAGTACTACTTATTTTAATTTGTAAATTTTTAATGATTGCCAAAATATTTTAGTGTTGAGTTTCTTAATCATCTACTTGCAGTTCTAATTTTCTGTTTACTGACATCTATATCCACAATCTAAAACTACCTATTATCTCTATTAACTATGTTCAATATAAATATACCATATTCCTATTCATACATTTTTCTTATCAGATTTTGCATCATTTAATTAAAACTTTTTTAATTAAGGTTTCCACAACATTTATTTCCACTAGATATTATTACATGCTAACAATATTTTACGTATATATATAAAAAAATTAAAACTACTACACTAAAAAGATTCACATATAAAGACTAGAAGACTGGAAGATTACAATTAAATCCTATTTTCTAAAATAACATCATGAATTTCTTTTAAGTTGTTAAAACAATATTCCTTATCAACATGATAATCAAAATTAGAGATCTTATTTGTTACAAGCAATGCATTCCATCCAGCATCTCTTGCCGCCTTGTAGTCATTTTGAAGATCATCTCCTATATGAAGACATTCTTTTGGAGAAATATTCACAAGTATTTTTAATGCATGATCAAATATTTCTCTATCTGGTTTAGTGTACCCAATTTCAAAGGAGGTAACAATAAAGTCAATTTTGTCATAAATATTTACATTGTGCAATATTTCAGTGAGACGAGGGTCAAAATTTGATATTACCCCTATGGTAATACCCCGATTTTTTAATATACTCAGTATTTCATTAGCACCGTCAGCTAAATACCAGCATTTGGTTGTTTTAAAATCATTTATCAAGTCAACTGCGAGTGAGTTAATGTCAGCTTTCTTTGGAAGATGACCATCAAAAGTTTTTTGTACTACTTGGGTCCACCAACTTTCCCAAGATATAGTAGTTTTACCAAAGTTGGGATGTTTATTCCACATCATGTTGTAGCTCTGCAATAAGCGTGGTTTTAAATCGTTTATCGATCCTTCGAACCCATAATTTCGTCCTATGTTGGCGTAATACTGCCACGGATGTATCTTAAATCGCAGTAACGTATTTGTAGCATCGAAAGTAACTAAGCGGATGCCTTTTAAAGACATTTTCATAAACTGAAACTCATTAACTTTTAGAATTTTAAGGACGTTTTATTTGGTATTGGCATAAATTTTTATATTATTTATCATAATACATTACATAAGAACTGTAAAGGATAAATTTTTCATCTGTATACAAAAGATACAGTAAAATTCATATATTACATATTATATTATTAACAAGGGCTTTATTTGCACCAAGTGTTTATATGAATTTATTACTAAAAATTTAAAATCTTTTAAAGTGACATTTGACTTGATCACAGATATCCGAAGTTTGTTACAAATTGCCAAATAAAAAAAACAGAGCAAATAATCACTTCGTTTTAAAAACTGACAACTAAAGCATACTTTAAATAGCATTAATAAAAAAAAATTAAGTAGTTGGTCTTAGTAATATTTTAACCAAGCCTATATATGCTGAAAGTATAGTTTATAGCTATAATACATCCTATGTGCAGTGCTACGCTTTTTGAATATATGTACGTACTATGTTTAAAAATTTGGTAAAAAGTTTTACCTTCACTTATAGATTTATATTCTGTTATTAGGGCAATATTATAGCTCGGCAAAGCTGTCATCGTTGCCGAAAGCTTAATTATAAGTAGGATATCGACAAATTCTGGTTCATATTCTACCAAGTTGTAAGGTCTTTAGGTTATTAGGCTAAATTGGATGAGGTGTTAATTTCTCACCCAGTACGACGTGGGTTAGATCTTGTATCAAAAGGATTCGCTGAGTTGAAAAGGAGTAGGCTTCTTACGATAAAGCTCTAAAAGCGGCCCTAATCTCTGTTGACATGAATCGGTCCATATGCAAGTTATATTTTGTGTGGTGATAAGAGTATCGCCACACAAAATTTAACTTGCACCTATAGGGAGTAAAACCGGACCGATTCATTTAATACAACCGTTATTAAAGTAATTATTGTCGGAATAAAAATATTTTTCAAACAGTAATGTTCACTTTTTAATTTGTTTAGCAATATATTATATATTTTGATGCACATTGCATTAGGTTCGGAACTGTGCATTTTTAAGTTTTGAAAAAGCGTTCCAAATTATAAACAATTTTTTTAAAGAAAATCGCATATTTTCGTACAAACTTTAATGCTTCCAATACAAGTATCATCGTTTAAGTTAATAGGTACTTAAAATTTTGTAGAATTGTAATACATTTTTTTTGGTATACAAATACGTCTAAAGCTATTACACTATTGGCTCATAGCAGAATGCCATACGTACGCCATGAGCTCATGTAACCATAATAAGCAGACAAGCTGTTTTACGGTCAGTGCATTTACTGTACATTATTACAATGACCAGTTATACATATTACCTCAGGACGTATATAAAACTGGTCATTGTAATTCGAAGGCATAAAACAATGAATGACCTTTTTGATTTCTTAATAAATAAAAAAATGCATCCTTTTTGTTTCTACACGAGTGTACTATCTATACATTACTTTAAAATGTTACAAGGTCGTGGCATCCAAATTATATTTTGCATTGTTCGTAGATGTTACATAGTAGTACTCCATTTACGATCAGACTAGATCAGAGGTATAATCGCTATCCCGGTGTAAAATGCTGTCACATGTTGCCTTCATCCCTATATTCATTCAGATTTTCGATTCACATGCTGGATCTGAGCAAATAGATACCGGGTTTATGCAACAAGAAAAAATATGCGCAAAGGTAGGATCCCTAACTTTCGCATAGTTGACAGCAACTCAGCATATGTTCGTACGAGGATTTTAAATTTATCTATTTATATTTTATATGTATGTTACTGTCTCCATGGCCTAGTGGTATAGGCCTGCGCTTTACAAAACACGGAGGTTCGAATCCCATGGAGAGCAATGACTTTGTGCTGCTGTTTCTTAGTTGGGTTAGAGCATTACGGGCTAGGGTACGTGGTCAAGAACCTCCTCGTGGTGCATCCAGGAAACACTGTTCACAGCCGTCGGCGACGGCTAATACCTGACCAGGAGGAAGGCCGCCATGCCCCATTTGACGGTCTTGCCTTTTTGCGGGACCACGAGGAGGCGGAGGCAACCTCTACTAAAACCACATTCGCTCCAACCTATCTGTTACATCGTACCTACACGTCCATTCTCGGAAGGGAATATGCAGCGACATCCTGGACCGGCCGACGCTTATGTACGGGTAGGGTATGACTCCCGGCCCACTCGTACCTTACGGGTGGGCCGAGAGTCGTGGTATCTGATGATATGACTACAATAGCCGATTTTTGCGTGAGTTTGCCACTCAAAATTGTAATTAATCACGGCAGGTGGACAGATCTTTAACTCATCGTGCTTGGCGTTGAGGTCAGCTTTGTGCTGCTCCTTATTTCATTTTTTTTTATTCGCGTATGGGCCGTTGTGCTGCCAAAATTCCCCACCGAGATGGCTCAATGTTGCATCTTTTCGTGACGCTTATGAACATCTTTGTATCTAAGGAGTAGTCCGCCATGCTGTTGCTTGTACTCCACGAGCCCAGAACAAAAGATGTGCTTCGCCACTCTCTCCTCCACCATCCTTGATATGTGACCGTACCACCAAACTTGCCGACGCATCAAATATGCCTCAATGTCACCGACATTGACTCATCTCAGAACTTCGGTGTAGCTTAGAACTCGGTCGACCCGTCTGATCTTTATGATATGAGTGCGAAGGCATTTTAGGTGGAAACGATCCAAAGTGCATGCGTACAAATGTGTGGTGTGGCGATCGAATGCTTTCTCCAAGTCAACAAAGCAAAGATACAGCTTACCTGAGCCCAAGAGGGTGTGTCCGCGTCGTAAACACTTCTAAGACAAACAGGACCGCTGTAATTCTTGCCGAAAAATCGGTAGCGCCAAGTTATCCTCCAGAACACCCGAGAAAGAGGAAGCAATGAACATTGATTTAGTTTAATAATGGGTCGTCGCATCCTCCAGGCGAACTGATGTTACTCTGCCGGTGCGCAGGACTTGTCACAAACCAGAGCGGAGAATTTAATAGTAGTGGCTGTCGCTGTTGAGCCATACTTTGTACCTCTCCGAGATGACAGTGTTGTAGACATGTGAGGACTTAGTAGTCATTATGACTTTACCATCTGTTAGTGCACCAACCCTCACCGTTGTATCTAGGGGTAAGGGTTACGCGGCGGTCTATTGGAGAGATGTTTTGCTTGGGGGCTGTACTTCTCCCTAAACAGGAGCCTCTCCGAATTGGAAGTTTTTATTGGCGGGGTGGGGGCTATCTACCCCGTCCAATACTGTTACTCGGCCTCAATCCCAAATCTGCGACTTGGGATTCCCCTGTGGCAGACACGCGAGGGAAGGTTCTGGAGGAATGGGTGGCGGCAGCTGGCCTCTTGGTACTAAAACCAGAGGTCGGAAAATACCTGCGTGCGATGGAATGTTGCCGTCACGGCGTGGACGTCATGTTCACATCTCCTTCTATTGCGTGTATTGTCGGATCACCTGAGTACTAAATTCGATTTAGTATCTCGTCATCTCCCAGTGAGTACAACCACCTACCTTGGCAGTGAGTGTTGTTGGCTACCCGATGCCTAGGTGGGTTCTGAAGTCAATGGACGGGGAAACGCTGATGGGGGCTTCCACCCTTCAGGTCTGGCAGGGTACTCCAGATGGATGGACAGCAGTAGAGACGACCGAGTGGTTTTGGGACGCCATATATAAAACCTGCAACGCTATTTTGTCGCAAGCCAAACGGCAACCTCCCAGGCGCAGAGTGTAGTGTCTCATGGCATCACGAAGTAAATTAAAGTATTAAAATTTTGACACAACGCGCATATCCTTATGCATGATCCCGCAGGACGTGGGGTATATCCAATTCGTGGAAACTAGCATTTCCACGGATAAGGCGATCGGATGAAGCTTTACAGAGCCGCATAGGCTGAAAGCGTCAACGTCAGTTAAGATAAGAGATAAGAAGAAGTCTTTGCTCCATAGCAAAGACCAAAAATCTACTAGCTTTTAAGCGGTATCCATATGAGTATGTTGGAGAATAGCACTTAAAAGGTAAAGACACTCAATATACACATTTTTTATCTTGTATCACAGTGGGGCTCTAGCTTCTATAACTTTATAATGGGTTTATAGAACAGTATAGGGCCAAAATGCTTTTATGAATAAGATGGATAAACTTTATTAATACTTTAAATTTATTTTATTTTCTTTATTTTATTGGTTATACGAAGTTGTTAAAATTATAAGATTCGTAATGGAGAAAACGTTTATTCATTCAAAAATTGTTGGCAAGGAAACAGTTATTACGACAACATCTTTTGTACCCGTTTACATTAAGATTATTACAAGTAATCGAGATTACAGTCCGCTTACCGATATCCATTTAAACATCAGTATTTCATGCAATTACAATATTAATAATTATGCTTAGAGTTCCATATAGGTAATTAATATGCGTTTATTATAAAGTTTGTTTAGGTATATGCGACGGAGGAGATTTGTATTAAATTCTTTCTAACTAAACATGACCTTATTGCAGAATTAATAATTAATTTACAGAATAATACATTTTTACCAAGTAAAAAGGAGGACAATTGTGAGAACATAGCAACCATTATCATGGTAAAGTTTAGAATCTTAATTTATACATTCATTGATATTCTAAAGAAAAAAAATCTTTTAAGTACGAATATTGTTGTAAACGCTAAATTTTTATCAAGAAATACCTTATGCTAATCTTATATAATACTTACTATTAAAAAAAAAGTCAAAAGAGGTCTTACACAGAGTATTGTTTATTAACACTAAAGTCGTATACTATTGAATTGAACGGAACAGGGCAGTATCAAAAGACTTGTGTTACTCATAGATTGCACAAGTCAAACATACATCAAATGTATTTCGCTTCACAACCTATAAATGGCAATATCAGAGGCCAACTAAAAGATATGTTGCAGGATATGAATTAAAATAAAAAGGTTAATTTTTAACGTACAAATAATATGTTAATTTGATACTAGTTGCAATTACACAAGCTTAGTGGGTCTTGTTTTATTTTATCAAGGTCGATTCTCAGCTTATTATTACAATTTGAATCTTGTAAAATTTAAATTAACTTGGCTCCATTTCTTTCAATATAAAGATATTTCACCTTAATAACATAAATTCGTCAGTAGATATATTTTGCTAAGTATAATTTGTTTAAGAACAAATCAAACCTCTCTTCATGCAGTCTTAAAAATGCAAAAAACTTACTGGTAAATCTTATTATACTTGTTAAATACTTAGGTTGTCTGATACTTAGAGAAACAGTTGCAAAAATTACAAAAGCTGTTAATAAAAAGAACCATGTTCCAATAAGAGATCATTTTGTTTTGAGATTAAACTATTTTGTTACATAAGATCAGTCATTCATTATCAGTGGTCCAAAATTTGCAAATTACATAGCTTACATTACAAGTAACTATATGAGATTTAATCATTAGATAGATTATCAAGTAGCTACAACATCAAACTCTACACATTAAAACTCTACTTATGGAATTGTATTATTATAATACCAGTAAAACGACAATAATACTACATTCTTTGCCAAACTGTTTATCCCTTAGAGCTTATCCTATTTTAGACCAGTAAAGACTTTCATGTTGGATTATATCTTTGAAAAGGTTATATAATCATGTTAGATAAATTAAGTGGATCATATTACAGGATTCAGGTCACATGTGTAAGCTATTATAAACAATTAATCTTTGAAGATGAATATTGATTACAATATTCATAACAAACTGGCCTTTTTTGATTGTTATTAACCGCGTAAATATAACACATAGTGGAATGCTTGCTTTACTATTACTTACATAAAAGATATAATTAAATTGAATAAAATGATCGAAACAATGTCTTCTTAGTTGGAATTACAATTATTTCAGATGCCATTAACTAATCAAATAAGTGTGCTTCAATTATTTTCAAATAAATATCATTTAACATTGTAAAAAGATTATAAATTTAAAAAAAAAGTAAATAGGATCAAAAATGCCATGGTTAAGGGTTTTTAGTGTTACATATTGTTTTCAATTTACGAACTATGTCAGCCAAATTAAGGTTTTTAAGGGTTAAAAGTTGGCATAGAAGCTAGTTTCTGCTTCACTTCTTCTGCAGTATTGTCGCTCAGCAGTAGTGTATGGGAGAATCCCATTGCAACCTGAGTTATATTGAGGCCTTCCATTCTGGTCACTTCCTTCGGTCTTGCTGTAGATTTATTTATGTCTCCAGTGCCCTGTGGAGTTTGCCCAAGACTGACATTAGATGACTATTTCTATACCACTACTAGTACTGTGTGTTTTCGCATATGCATGAGTTATTATATTGCAACAACATATTTCAGAACAATTTCTTCTGCATGAACAAGTCAGGACAAAGATGTACCAGGCAGTGATGGTACTACCATACAAGCCCAAAAGCCCGGTTAGCCCTAATACGGAGTATAATTTATAAATCTTAATTAGCACACAATTCCCGAATAATTTATTTTTAAATTTGAGCTTTGTGGGACATATAAAATTTATGTACCAGGGTATCTGAGAATATTGGTGCAAAGTATTCACACTTCTGCATTTCACACTGCTTCAGGTAAGCACCTAGGATCTACACAACTATCATCCATAAGAAAACCATTCTATCATGATGCTGATGGAAATACACATGTAACATCTCTGTCGATGAACATTTGTAACTACTTACTATAAAGCCTACTGCTAAAAAAAATCACACTCTGTATGGATATTATACCTGACTGATTTATAACATAAAAAATATAACAAAAGCTAAGAACAAACCAGCTCTCCATAAGTCGGTGATACTCCCCAGGCGATAAGAGAATCATCAGCTGCTATTACAATTGATGTGTTGCTGGTGCCCACACTTCTTATGTTCCAACCTGCATAGAAATAAATTGGAATTTTACTAATTTTTTTAAGGATTTTACCACATAAAAATGTCAGAGAAAGCATCTTAAATATACTTTTACATAAAAACTATTATGAAATATCATTGTAATTTTTTAATTGTGTAAAATTTGTTTAGAGGTAACACTAGTATTTCTGTGTGCCATTGTAGACATTAATTAAATAATTCCATTAACCTGATAAATAATTTCTTACCAGTAAGATCCTGTACTGGCTTGGGATACATGTTGGCTTCCCCGGTGCGTTTTGTCTGGCCGAACATAAAAAGTACACCTGTAAAAAAAAAATAATAATTTGTAAAACTGCATTTTTATCAAAAAATTAACCAATGACAATACTAAATAATACTAATGGAACTTTATAGAGTTTAAACCAAATTTTTTGTGTAATAAACATAATAAAGTAAGAAATGCCTTAAATTTAATTTTATCATAGAAACAAATGTGAAAGATTTTGGCATATTCTATAAACAAATAAAAGTTTTTGAGTTTTCAAATAAAGAAGTATGCTTAAAAAAAGTTTTTTAAATAGTGGAAAATATAGAAATAAAGTATACAAATTTGCCAATTTTTTAATAATATGACCACCGTAAGTAAGCAATGCAACTGAAAGAAGACTTTTCTTCTTCTTTCGGTACACCAAAGTATCAATCACAGATAAACACATGACATCACTAATTGCGTTAATTGGCAACAAGAGTGTTGAAATGTGTCAAAATGCACCCAGTACTTTGTATGTTGTGCTGTTTCGGCACGCTCAAAGGCAAGGAGGGGCTACTGAGTGCAGCGCCATTACCATGTATAAATCTAATTTATGCAGGTATAAGATTCAGAATGACTTGAAGACACTGTATAGAACACTTTCCCTTGATGTTGCAGATGTTCACGGGCGGCGGCGTTCGCTTACCAACAGGTGAGCCGCTTGCTCGTTTGTCTCCTAATCCCGATCAAAATAAAAACACTTACCGAGCTCGTTAACGGCGAGGCTGTAGGTGGCGCCGCAGTGCACGGAACGAACTCCGCGCGCCTGCGACTCGAAATACTTGATGAGTCGCGGCACGCTCTCATCCTTCTGTTCGGCGTGCCCCAGCCGCCCGAAACCGCCAAAGCCCCAACTGTACGCGCGCTTCTTGGAGTCTATAGCCACCTGTAGAACAACAAGCTTATATACCCATCGCTATAACTACTACCCTTTTTGCTGGTAATTTTATCCAAAACTCGTGGATCACACAGCTCCAAAGATGGCGACGTTGAGATTCTCAAGGAAACAAGAGAAATAACTGGAAATTAACAGGTACTAAGCTAGCTTATATATAAGGTTATATTATTTTTGAGATTTGTTTTGAGACTGGTCAACGAAAAGTAACTATACTTATTATCTTATCATATTAATTCATAAAATAAGAACAAAACACGGGATGTAAGTAATTTAATGTTAAAAATATGAGCTGGCGTGATAAGCATTTAATTACTTAACTTAGTTGAGTTTCCTTTTTGTTTGTTTCATTTTTCCTTAAGAGTATTTGTTTTTTACTTACAGTATGGTTATTGCCGCAGGAGAAGTCGACGATATCGACGTCCTTCACGGGTGTGACATGACCATCTTTGGATTTTTCAAAGAATAGCGCAATGTGTTTAGGTACAGTTTCAAAGTGGAATGACAGTTTTGTTGATGTTACAAAGTACTTTCCATCAGTGTTGTGACCTGAAAATGTAAAAAAAAAGCATTTTATAACAACTTTTATACTATTGTTGTGGAAAATATCTATCTTGAACTATTTCTTTTGAAGATATAGTCCTCTGTACAAAAAATGATGGAAAAACACAAATATTAACGTAACCATGTAAGCAACCATGAGGAAAGGAGGGTAATTACCTAATTGACCAAATTCTGGCAGTCCAAAGGAATGAAGAGCGCCATTACAATCCAATATCATAGAGAATTCTGCCCCACATCCAACTTTTACTATAGGTGCTCCACTGAAAGTAAAAGGAATTGTATTTTGTGATTGAAAAATTAAAACTAAATATATTCAAATAGATATAGTTATAACAATTTTAACTATTATTTTAATCACACCACATCATTTGTAAATAAGTTTAATTTAAAGATCCAGCAGTTCACCTCACTGACAGGAAAAGGCAGAAGTATGAAGATAACTCTGATTTTACACTGTTCTTTTAAGAGACATGTAATTTATTATTTTATTGCAAGCTTTTCATAGAGTTAATGATTTGAGACATCAACAATTATAAATGAATATACTTTTAGTAAGATGCTTTTATAAGAACAATAGGTTTTAGACTTTATATCAATGAGTATATAATTTTTACCTTTTTCAACTTTATAGTTTAGAAAACATCCTTAATTAAGATATTTGGTTATATTGATTATTAATAGTTGGTCAAACGATTTTTTTAATGAAAATGAAAACTAAACATTATTATTAAATAAATTTATAACAAAATTATAAGTATGTAACTAAATTTGTCACCATCTGTAATAATAACCCCGTTTAGCACATAAACCTGTAT
>DWHO01000254.1:0-22780 GCA_018247575.1 Eurytides lysithous rurik | reverse complement strand
GCGATGCGACTTTCCACACGTTTAATACTATTTTTTTTGACAAAACACATCAATGTGTTGTCCGCACGGGCGACCCGACAGGGAAACACACTGGTGTGTTTACCGCACTGCGAGCCGCAATTTATTTCGAACACACATTTGTGTTAAGCCGCGCGCGCGGTTCGGAACTTTTTCACACAACAGTTGTGTCTCAGCAGTGAATGTGTTAACAGACTTCAGAATAAGGGGGCAGTTTCTCTATTGTCGTATCGTTTTTCATGTTTATTCAGCGATATTTAGACGGTTTTCGTTGTATTTGACTTTGGTTTTGGTATTGATTACTTCATGTTGTTCTTTTTAACCGATTTTTTAATTTGATATCCATCTGTCTAAACTCGATTACAAGGTGGTAGAACTTGTAATCGAGTTTAGACAGATGGATATATAGATATCAGTGATACAATTTTGGAGAAGTTATAAATAAAAATATCCACCGTTAAAAAGCAGTAATCAATTGATAATTGTTACGGATGAATCTGATGCCCCTTTGGCGCAGTTACTAAGCTTTTGGCTTCGGCTCCGCAGGTACTGGGTTCGATTCCCACTCGGGACAAATATTTCCATGACCTATAGATAATTGTTTCGGATCTGGACGTTTGTCCGTATGTATATAACCGGCCCCTTTAAAACAAGTTATTCCTATCTTACCACAAGAAAACGCTGCTCGCGTTTTTTTTTAAAATAAAACAAATAGTAAACTCGACTCTTACTCTCGAGCGATGAGGTAGGACATTTTTTTCTTCTAAATAAAAACACAACAGTCTATGGTCTCACATAAATTTATTTCTCCATAATATACATTATGTATAACTTTGCGAATCCACTGTGTCCCGAAACGCAGCGCGGGAAATGGTTTTCACGAGAAAAATAATCGTCTACAAACCCCTACTTAGTGATCATATTCACACACCCCACACGCGCCAGCCATCTTGCGTTCGAACCTACGTAATTGCACTAGAACAAACACGACTCAGCGGCGTCGCTTCGAGGCGTTTCACACTTAGCAAATCAATCATCAGTAACTTATAATGGCCGCTTGAAAATCCCAAATGTCAATTTGTACACAGAGCAGAGGTATTTGAGGCGATTTTTACAATTAATTCATTCGAACGTATGACATATTATTAGACATAAGTTTACACTTAAACACACATATGGATCAGGCAATATTATATTACACAACAGGCCCGAATCACGTGCAGATAATTAATTAACAATACGAAATAATCTAATCCTCTAATACGTCGCTTAAATAATATGATAACGTAAAAAATACAATAAAGTGACAAATGTAATCAAGTGTAATTCAAGTGGAGTAGACAGTGCAATAAAAAAATAGCCATAGGATTACCTCACTGAACATTTCATACAATCTAGCGGCACACGATTACATATAATAACAATTAGGAGAAAAGAACACAAGTGAAATTAGTATATCAGTCTTTTACATTTAAAACAAACGCAACAATACGGCGAGGAACAAGAGAGAGGGCTATCACCGCGGAAACTTCGTATATTAAAAAAAAAAACATTTGTACTAAAACAATGGAATTATTAACTTGACAGCACCTTCGTATGGCATTGCGTAACACAGATTAAAAATAAACGGAGACGACATTCGTTATGCGTAAAAATTATGATACAGTAACACGTTTTTCTTTACCTAACCTTTCTTCCTGTCGTACCTCTAGCACAAAAAATATACCTAGGCAGAATAGAACTTAAATGGCTTAGTTTAAGATATTTCGACACTCCCCTTGTACGGGAGGTCGAATGTGCGTACGGAAGCGGGAATATGGGAAGGAGAATCAATCGACACATCGTTCTATTTCATGCAACGGTTTTGATCGCACTTTAAACTATACGCATGGAAGGATTGTCAAAAATTTAATTACCCCGTGGCGTCACTTAAAGATACATTTTTCAATAGTCATACAAAGAAATAAACAAAAAAAAAAAACAAAGTAGCTAATAAACGGAATGAATACAGTAAAGCTGAATAAGATTTGAGTAAAAAAAAAAACTAAAGCTGCCCACAGTAGCCGCTGCGCGAATAAAGCCACCCACTCAGTCGGCTTCACGACCCCGAACACTTTGCTATATACGTGATTCATCAACGAGCATTATAAATTTTCACTATCAATATAACAATATTCCCATTAAATCTACATAGTAATAGTATATATGTGGTTTTTCGTATTCCATATCAATGATTTTTAAAATTTTCATTACGGCTAAGTGAGTACGATACGTTGGCAGTAGCAATTCTCGTGATCTTCACAAGGTCATCTAATAGTAGTCGGAGGCCTTCGATTCAATAACTGTTATCAAACGCTAATTTATCTGGATCCTTGTCCATTTGAAAAATCAGAGTTTTCCTATTAGGAGAAATTACAACATAAATTTAAAATTTGAAAGTATCACTTGGTCTCTAAACGTAAATATCCATAATGACGGTTGAGAATCTTGCAATTATATATTTCATTATGTTACAGACCATCAGTCATTGATCTATGACGTAAAATATGTAAAATTATTGATTTAGACACTGCACGCTTCATTACAGCCTCAACCAACATAATTTATCTCCGACAAGACTAATCCCGATCGAGACAAGTAATCAAAACTTGCTACTTGTCGATACCGCAATACGTTCCCTATCTTACTAAGTTAAAAGCTCAACTTTAACTTATAGGTAGATAGATCGATACAAGTAGTATAGATATATTGTATAAAACGAGTGGAAAACCTAAAAATCCTTAAGTCAACTAGCAAGGGGATTATTGTAAAAAGATTAAATAACTTTACTACACTTAAAGATAGCTTAAAATAGTGTGATGAAAGTTGCCGCGACGCTTGGTAAGTGTATAGTTTTGTAGCTGCACGAAAAACAACCGGCGTTTCGATGGTCGGGAGGAGAGGAAACAAAACCCAAACAATCGGGGAGAAACGCGCACTGAATCGAAACCTTGTCGCCCGCCGTACCTACGAATCCGTCCCACGAATTCACAATTCGTTCCGAACCGAGTAAAGAATACTCCCCGGTCCGCGCCACCTTACTTTACTTAGTACACCGATGAAACATCTTTATCTACCTAAAGGAAAATAGATATGTATGGGCAGTGATCGCTAAAAATATCGCACTTAACCTAATTACGGAAAAAATATAGACTTTTAATTTTAATAGTTATTTTAACCGTCTCTCATCTGTCCATTTCGAAAGCAAATCATGTCCGGCCTTAATGTACATTAAAAAAATATTCAAAATATTACCGGTTAATCGAATTTCATTTACGCTGATGATAAATTAACGACACTGGTTAAAAACTGGGCAAAAGATTCGCGAAGAATTTAAGAAAGAACGGCAAAAGCAAACCTATAGCATAGGTTACCGCGATCGGCTAATAAGGGTCATCGAATAATTCACTATTATGTATATACGACCATGGAAACATAGAAACAGAATTTTCGCTCAAAAACAGTTTTATCTGACGATCAAATCGTGTTATAACGCGTCACCATTATATAACGCAACAACGCATTACGTTATATAACGATATAACGGGTCACGTAACATAACGTGATGACGCGTCGCGTTATATAACATAACGCGTACGTTATAACCTTGGTGACGCTTGTAACGTATGCTATAGGTGAAATTAAGACAGCTATTTACATAACACCGTTATAACTACGCACGGGACCGACACAATTTTTTTTTTTAACACGACACAGCCGATTCGTCTATGATGTTTATTAGTCTGTAATTGCGACAATAGAACGACTCACCACAATTAACACTACTTAATTTACATAACACCCGATATGAAAAATAAACTTCTAATTACAGCTGCAATAACTATTCATTTATACATTTTACATATTTGTATCGTATATGTATGTATGTGAAGATCGGAATTCGAATATAATATAACACGTATATTATCTTTTTTTTTTCTCTTTTTTTAAATATCTCTCTAAGCGCATCGATACTATTCACTAGTTTATTGAATTCAATCTCAATGGCAAATTATAATTTCAATAGCGTTATCATTATACGGTTACTTCTCTGATTAGTTTAACATTTTCATATTTAAATGCATCTAATTAAGTCGACTGGTATTAATTGGACTTAAGCGACGCGACAGCTCTTTGTTTAAAGATATCTCTTATTCATATATCGATTAATTGTAGTTATATCGATAAAGGCGTGATACGATTATGTTATTTATTAATTTTAACGTGTTGCGATATTTTTTTTTTATCACATACTCTTCTATCTAATGATATCTTAATAGTGTCGCACCCATATCGACATAACCAATATATATATATATATATAACATATATAAGGTAGTAGGTTACATCCCTAAATAAAGAACCGCGCGTTGTGTTCACTCGCAAACAGTCTATATAACTACCGTAAGTAGATTATTTGGATAGCATGTCGTTTGTATATATTACCCTTCCGTCTCACAATCATAATTTCATTTCATGGTCTCAATAGTAATAATTTACATCATAAGTATGCGTTCACTAGGCACTGGTACGCGGTTAGCCTCAAGTGTTAACATTCAAGTATTAATGCGAGAACGAGCATAAAATACCGTGGTAACATCACTACGCTAAATATTTTAGGTCACGCGGACTCCTGTCGATGCGAAGATTTGTTCAGCATCATCATTATCATCATTATCATTATTAAAATACGAACATGGAAACGAAAGAGATGAGAAAGCGATAGATCACCTAGCAACAGAATGAATATACAAACATGAGAGAGATATTGTCATCGTCAAGTCTATCAGACATTTTTCTATTGTAACAAAATTTGACTATACATTAATTTGAACTGTTTCGGTGAACGTTGCATATAGATTCAAAACTTCCTTCGGTTTCTCGTAACTGTCTATTTTGCGATGGTCATCTGTCGAAACTGAAAATGGTCGCGACGTGGTCGTCGCCGATACGGTTGGTCGAGCTTCGACCGTTTTCCAAGTACACAGAAATGACGCCTCGGGTTGGACAAACGACAGGCTCCGCGCGATGCGACGCTTAGACGAGCGTGTCTCAGCGTCAGTTGACGTAGTGGTCGAACGAGCCGAGGTATTCCAGCGCTGCGCGGTAGCAGAACTCGTACTGGTCCTACAAATCGGAACAGATCAAAAACATTGAGTCAAATTTCAAATTTCGAACAAAACGTGAACGAATATAAAAAAAACTGCCTCGCAAAAAAATAAAAATAAATCTGTAAAGATCGAAAACCGTGGGTCCGAATCCTGCAAAGTCATTCTTTGTGTTGTCGTTTCTCAGTTGGTTCAGAGTATTAAGGGCTAATCACCCAATTGCCTAAAAAGTAAGTTGATCAAGCGTTGGCTTGAGGAGTCGTTAATAAGAGGTCCGTTTAATTTCACCGCCTCAACGCATACGCTTGTGCACTTTAATATGTAACCCATTCAGTAGGATGATTTCTGTTAAATTGGTCGTCGTGGCCAAAATCAGCAGTCAGGGAAATTATTATTTAAAAAAAAAAAAACAAAAGATTTGAAAGTGAATTTTGACAGTAATGGTACTCAGCGACTCTGGCCGAACATGGTCCGTAGAGGGACAGTCCGCCTTACCTCGGTCTGGACCATAGCGGGACGCTGAGTGCGCAGCGTGCGCACAGTCTGGAACACGTCGAGTACGCCTTCGTACTGCATGCGCTCGAGGACAGTCGACAGCGTGATGAACACGCCCGTGCGGCCAACGCCCGCGCTGCAACACGCCGGGGCACGTTAGCACGTCACTTGTATATGATTGACGTGATAACCGGGATATATATGTTTTGCAACATACGTACGTAAAAGTATTCTAAGCGAAATCTTATTTTTGTAACGCTGAATGCAGTACAATCCTCGAAAAGCAGAATCAAATACAGAAATATTTTTATTTAATTAATCAGTTAATGTTTAATTAGTTACCTAGAATAAGAAATATAAACTTGATGAATTATTCTATTATAAAAAAGTATTTTGTTAAAAATGATTTCTTTCTTTAAATTTGGCGTATCATATCACTTCACAGAATTCGAAGTTTATTAGCGACAATATCGAATGGTATGACGACAATACGGTATGTGTTTGTGTTTTTTTTTTTTTCAAAATTAGTGAGTTTGATTCTGGGCTAGGAATATTCATTTTTCGGTTAGTCATAAAGTTTTGGTTTTCATCAAGAGAGTTTAAGTACTTTTTACTATTCCTCATTGCAATTTCTGATTTATCCATCTTAGCCCACTTGAAATATTCATCCTGTATAAACACTCATATCCATTACAAGAGTCTGACCTGCAGTGGACAGTGATGGGGCCGTCCTGTCCAAACTGCTCCTTGGTCTTGTGCACCTGGCCCAGGAAGTCTATGAATCCTTCGCCGCTCTTAGGCACTCCTTGCTCCGGCCAGTCGGTGAATTGGAACTGGCGCACCGTTCGCGAGGCACCATCTCGCGCGTCCGTTACCTTTATATAATAAAAAGAGATTAAAAAAAAATAACACATCAGGAAGTCCTTCGAAACCAAATATGAGAGTGTAAATGGCGAGAGAAATCTAGGGAACATTGGAAGACATTGACTACTCAATATTCGTACACTTAATGGTTTAAAAAGCATGGAATATTTGAAAAACGAAAACAACTTCAAATGACTTCGAAAAAAATGATGTCGATGAAAAATTATTAATTACAAAAATACTAAAGCACTGTTTATTTATTTATGATAAGGCAGAAAGGGCAAAAAAGTGATAATATTTGTTAAAAACACATTTTCCGACCTAAATCAAATCCAATTAATTTGCTAAAATTCCTAAAATGTTTGTAAAAACATTCAGACCAACCAACGTACCTTGAATTCCCTCAAGATGTACTGGGGCATATTATACTCGGCGATCGGATCGACGACGAAGCATTGGTAGCGAACAGAGCGGTCAGACGGCCAGTACTGATGGCATTTCTCCTGCAAACAAAAAAAAAGTTTCAATCGTTTCATCAATAGAATTTAAATCAATAATACTAAATGTAAACGGTAGCTTACCCGTCCCATTTCCTTTAGTTTGGTGAGCATCACGATGATTGTCGAGTTGTGCTCCCACAGCATACGCCAGAAGTCGTCCGTGGTGTCGGGTAGTGGGCCCTGGGTGGCGATGTAAGCGGCCCTGTACCTGTACCCGTCGACGAAAGAGGCGTTGATGTAGTCGGAGCCGTCGCGGGGGGTCAGGCAGACACGGGTGGACTCGAAAGGCAAGATGTGCACCAGCCTGTTCTTGTGTTTGTTGCACGGCAGACTCGCCGAAACGAAGCGGCTGGAGTCCGCCTTCATGTTGGCCAACTTCTTGAACTCCAACTCCATGCCGTTGATGTTCTCGATGGTGTCGACGCGCATGAGCTTCTGGATGTGCGCGTGGAGATTGCGTGCCGGTACCTCGGTGTCGCCGCAGATGACGGCTTCGAGCAGGGCGTCGTGTATGAAGATGTACTGGTCCTCGGTCTGCACCATGTAGTTGCGCTGGGCGCGTAGGCAGGTCACGTGGCCGTATATATCCACGGTGCGCTCGTGTCTGGCGCGTTCGAGCATCGAATCGATAACTATGAAGCAGCCGGTTCGGCCCACTCCGGCTGAGCAGTGTACCACCAAAGGTCCGGCATCGGGCGGATTCAAAGCCCGCACTCGTCTCAAGAACTGCAGGAAGGGGGCCGGATGATCCGGGACGCCGTGGTCGGGCCAAGCGGTAAACTGCAGCTGCTTGATCTCCCTGCGCTCGGTGCTGCCGTTCCTGGTTATTTGGAACGTTCGGATGCAGTAGGTGGCCAACTCTTGAACTTCGGCTATGGTCACCGTCATCATGCCGTATGATTCGCTGCCTCTGCTCGGCCAGTATTGATCGCACTTGATTCTCGTCCTCTCCTCTAGTTTCGTCATCATAACGATGGTCGCGGTGCGCAGCTCCCAGCACATACGCCAGAAGTCGGCCAACGTCTCTTGCAGGGGACCTTGTGTTGCAACGTAAGCGTTGTGCTTCCGATAGCCGTCACAGTAGTTAGCGTTGATGTAATCGCTACCGAGTATCCCATCAATCGGTTGCAGAATGACGCGGCTGTGGTCGTAGGCGATGACGTTGGCGTAACGATTCTTCGGCTTATTGACCTCCATGTTCGAATGGTCCCAGGTGAATTGTTGTCCAGGCTCGATGCTCTCGTATTCTTGTGAGAACTTCAGGTTGTCGTTTGCCTTTAGACGGTCGATGTGGTCCGCTAATTCCGATATGGGAATAGGTGGATGGGAAATCATCGCTGGTGTTTGGAAATTCAAGCGTCTCATTTCAACTGGATCTGATGGAGCACCGAAACCGACATCGGCCGACATCAAAGGTCTGGTAACTGCTGTTTGGTCTGGGGTCTTGCATGGCTGACGGCGTCTCTTCATGATGAACAGAAGGACTAAACAAAGGGATAGCATTAAAGCCGCAATAATGGGCCCAATCACCCAGAGCATGCCGGCTTCCTTTCGATTTTCTTCAATACGTATTTCCGGATCGCCGTTAATGTCTTTTGGATCTGGTCGACTTGGCTCTTCTCCCGGGGGTGCTTCACGCATGTCTAACGAAAGATATTCCGAAAACGGACTGGATGTGTACAGGTGCTTTTGCGGCGTGTCAACCACGGCTCTCACAAACACCCTATACTTCTTGCTCGGGTTTAATTTTCTATTGAGGAAACCTTCGTACAGTTCATCGTTGCCGAGATGGAATGTGTACAAAATGTTCCTCTGCAAGAACTTTGCGGCTATGTATGGAGCGTTCTCGTCATCGGTTCTCGCATTATTTTTAATCAGATCGTCTGTTAAGAACTGGTCGGGGTGTTTGTGGTTGTGTGCTTTGTCATCGGGCACTACGACTAGATAGTAATGCGAAATAGGACCGTACTCCTCCGAAGCTTGTGGAAGAATGACGAGTATTTCATTCTCAACCACGCCGTAGAAGTCGGGTTTGACCATCGGCTTTGGTGCCGCCATCTGAGTTGTCACTGTAATTTTGGTCGGTGGCCTGTACGAGTCGTCGTTGGGAATAGCGCTTACGTTGACGTTGTATGTAGTGAATGGAGACAGATCATTTATAGAATGCGATGTTTTGTCGTGTTTAATAATTATTTCTCGTCTTGGAATTTCTTGTGTTTGAGTCATACCGAGGGAATCGACAAACTCTTTGATGGCGTTGTAAGAAATCTTATAACTAACGGGGTTTAAGCGCAGCGGTGGTGACCAGGAAAGTGTCATCGAATGCGTGGACACATCTTGAGCTCTCAGGTGCAAGGGCACTTCTTCGGGTCTGACTTTAACAGTAACCTTTTCTGACAATCTTCCCAAGCCATCAGCTGTCTTCGCAGCTACCGCGACAGCGTATTCCGCAAATTTCTCCAAGTTTTCAATATCCGCGGAATGTGTTATATGGACCGTCTTTTGATGCCACTCATCTAAATCCTCTACTGGGGTCATTGTGTAGAAAATCACGTATCCGATCACCTTTCTCCTCGACGGGACGGTTTCCCACCAAACTTCTATACCTGATTCGGATGTCGCAACAGCTTTAACTGACATAGGCGCTCGTCCTATATCCCTTTCGGTGTGGGCAGTCACGTCCTTGCTATACGGTCCGGCACCTTGGTCCGTGTACGCTCGCACCTTAAAGACGTAATGGGCGTCTTCCTCTAAACCAGTGAACACCGCTTTGGTCAGCTCTGTAGTTTTTTCAACGAGTGAAGTTTGATCGCCTCTTTTGTAGAATTGGATATCGTACTTTTTGATTTGGCCACTGCGATCCGCTCTGATTGGCGGCTCCCACGTCACGCTGATGATGTCCGGCGTTTGAAAATGATATGTTACGTTCGTGGGTGGTCCTTTGGGCGCTCCTTCGGGTGTGAGCCAATACTTAATGTTTTCTTGTCCTATGCCGATGTTATTCCTTCCAGCCAGTCTAAATTCGTACTGTACACCTCTTTCTAAATCTGTTAGTCTATGAGAGTTGACCTTTATGCCGAAATTCTCTTCGTCCAATTTTTGATCTTTAATGCCGTATCGGAGACGATAGCCCAGTAAATCACCGTAAGTTTGAGTCGGTTTAGCCCATTCCAATTCAATAGAAACTATTGGATCTCGCTCCAAAACTCTAAAACAAGAAAAAATTGAATGAACTTCCAATCAAATATATATATATCAAAATTTTGCTTCTACATATGGCATACATAGATGAAAGGACCAAATGTTAAAAAAAGGTTTTAGTGAAAAAGTTATTATAAAATGTTGATGTACATACATTTAATAACGCTGAAGGTTTGAAACTTCTTTATCTTTTTAAAACAACATTTGAGGATATCACAAAGGTTTTCTCGAGCAAAAACCACATAACAAATTCAACTTACTATTACTATTGTTAAATACAAAGGTAAATCACTGACTTGAGATTAACGGTGGGCCTGTTGGGTACCCCGCCCGGTGTTTTGACCATCACGGGGGGACTTCTATCACCGTCGCCCTTACGGGTGAGCGCGGCCACTTGAACGCTATACCGGGTGTCTGGTTGCAGTCCCGAAACGTTGAGCTCCAGTGTGGTGTCGTCCATAACGTTGAAACGCATCGGCTCATTTAGGAGACCTTTGCCCTGTGAAAGATTTCGTTGTAATGCACAGCTTGCTTTAACTAATGGACGTTGAACGTTAATGTATAATGGAAGCGATTCATACTAGTCATTTATTAAGAACTGGGGAATAAAGAATATTTATAGTTTTCTATGTAGTTTTTTTTTCCTGGTATTTCTTTGTTACAATGAATATCGCACAATTTTTTGTCAACTTTTCTCAATTTGGGTTGGCTGTATTACCTGTAGTATGTAAAGTTAAAAAAAATTAGGCTGTGATAACCTTTATAACAAAAAAAGATTTATCTAAATCACTATTATGATATTTGTTTTTTTTTTGTACTTAATTATATTATTTAATGATTATGATATAAATAACATCAGTGATTTAATTGATAAAATAGAGCAGTGATGGTAAATGGTTGTTTGGACGAAAGGGAGGGTTCAAAAAGCTCACCTCTTCCCTCATTTCTTGAACGTGCACATGGTAGCCTCTTATGATACCGTTCTTTTCCTTTTCCTGCGGCGGCTTCCAAGTCACGTGTATCGATGTGGAATTGATTGAAGTCACCTTCACGTCCTGAGGCTCACCGGGCACTGTGAAGATGGCAATTTTATATGAGCCTCCGAGCCGTAACTGTTCTACTGTCGACCTAAACTCCCTATCAGCATCTACGGAAACGTGCTAGAGAAAATTCTACCAGAAGCAATTTGAATTTAAAGGGAACAAGCGTTGGCGGTAAGTAAAGGCACTTTGAGAAGCGTTGCAAAATTCAGACGGGATGAAAAAAATTGCGACCGGAGTGGGGTCGGTAATCGCCTTTGGCAATGCTGATAGAGTATTTTGGTCCGCGGCGTGTATCTACAACACACGTCTCTCAGCATCTCGATCGGGCATTTGAATACCAACACACACTGTAATATTTACGCCCTTTCAGATAACCAAAACAATTGAAAAATCATACCTTTCAATCCTTTTATCGTTTAGATCACACTAAAAACGTTAAGCTTTTACAGAGAATCAACATTTAGTAAGTTCATCTATAAGTTCATAAGCGGCAGTTCTACTTATTACACGGTATTTCTTTACAGGCTGCAAGGGACCCATGCTTCGGCGAATAGACTTGGATGGCGTCCAAGGTAGTGCTAGTAAAAAAAACACGCCAAGTCACATCCGAGTCATTGGTAGACGGCAAAGACATGCGTCTTTAGACAAAGAAAGAACCACTTGCAGTTTGTTCCTGAGTTAGACAACGATGCTAGGAAGATTAAAACTACGGTAAAGCTTAGGCACAAGCACAAACTCACATCAATACAAGCACTAAAGTAATTTATACTCACTCCTTGCAGCTGTACGGGTTACCAGCGGCCCATACAAAGTCAGTGACGAGAGAAAAAAGAGAAAAACGCATTCAAATACATTTAAGACAAATTGTGCGTACATTGCAGGGCGAACGGAACTACTTAGTGAGAGATTACGAGTAGAACGCTTGTCGGCAAAATGGGGATATTCTCAATTCGCTTCCTTATGTTCTCTTTAGGAGGCGCATTCTGTTTAAGCGGCTTGGGACGTCGGTGTCGCAATAAATTGTGCATTGCCTTTTCTCCCGAACCTCCGAGAAATACGGAGGAAAATCTATTTTCTAAAGAAAATATCTCTATTGACGATCTCGGTCTCTTCCCCTCTGCGAGAAGTCAGAAAAATCTATTCATAGGAGGGTAAGATAGAGGAAAAAGTAAAGCACATATGGCGATCACCATCCCTACGCCCTTCTGCGCTTTTTAATTCACTCACACGCACATGTATTGATTAACGCGACGGCGCCGATCTATGTGTGTGTGCTTCATCAGTGTAACCTTGATGTCGATGGGCGCTCGTCTTGGCGCCGGTGTGTGTGTTGCCTCGCTCCGTTGTGTTTCTATCTTCTGTGAGTTGTGACAGTGTCAAGGTGTCGTTGCCGGTTGGCTGTGCTCTTCAAATTAACTGTTTGATTTAGATTTAGACTACAATGTACTTGAGGGTGGACAGGTGCCGAATGTTCCCGTTGCGTTCTCCGTATACCGCTTCAAATTTACTGCATTAGCGTAAGTAAGGCGATACAGGTCTCCGTATATATTATATGTCACAATATCTAGTGTGCATGCACGACGATAGGTTGATAGAGAATACAGAAGAAGGAAGAAAGGCGAGAGAAATTTGCTACTGGCGAGAAAGTGTAGCTTAAGAGCAATTGAGAAAGACAGAGAGATAGAGGTAAGGATAGAAAGAGAGCGCGTAGTCTAGTCCGAGCTGAGCAGTCGGGGAATACAGGCGAAGAGCGTAACGGATCTAATCCGTCGGATCCAGTGAACCAATTTGGTATATCATTCGAATTTTGAACGGATCCTCGGGACTCTGTCGCTTCGACCCGCAGCCTTCCCGCTAAGAGTACAAGTAGTTAGACAGTACAGTCAGTACGGAAGTATTAGTTGTGAGTAGTATAGCATGCGCGCGTGTCGTGTAGAGACGGTATTGGTATTCAAATGCGGCGCTCGGGCCGTAGTGCGTGTCCGGGTATACCGTGGCTTACACCAAGTAGACCTTGTCGTTCGGCTTGTGAACGTAAACGTTGTTCAGGCGTATCGGTCTGGCGATACGCCTGAACAACGTTTACGTTCGTCTTCGTTGCAAATCCGCCGATCTAGCGCGAACGTTTACGTTACAAATTGACTCGAGTGAGTGAGTCCAACGGTATCGTGTTTGTTGTGTTACGCACTCGCTCTCTCACCTCGTGTTGTCGCTAGTGCCGAGTGCTTCCTAAAAGTGCATACCTGCCGCACGCAACCTTTACCAACGGACGGTTGCGTGCGGCGAAGCATCTTGTAAACCTTTCCGGTGCCCAGTGAAATTAACCGAACGAAAAACAGTGCTGTGTCCTCAAAGAAAGCATGCAAAATTGTGTCCATTGCTAAATACTCAATAACTGTGCGTCAAAAACCAATAATATAACGGTGCCGTCGACACTATACCAGGTGCAGTATAAAATCTTTTTTTTTTTTTTGCATTTCAGTGAGTGCCATCATTAGCGGTTTGAAAGATAATTGATCGATGAGACGCGTTATAAGATCAAATCATTACATGTGACAGTGAGTGGAAATATAGACACTATGCCGCAGTACATAGCGGCTTTAATACAGTGAAACCAAATGAACTGCGTGGTGAATTATAAACAATATGTACATCGAAACTCATCGGCAAGCATATTTAAAACTTCGTTACGAGAATTAACCTCCTTGTTTAGAATCCTGCTATATGCTCACAAGAAAGAAACAGAAGAAAAAAATGACATTAGTATCTTTGGAATTATTATCGGCAGTTGAAAATGTTACTGACTTATTATACGACTATGAAAGATAACTCTATTATCTTATATTTCACACAAGTATAAACCCAACACCATTTTCAGATCATACACCAGTTTTGTTAAATTATGAATACGCTACGAATGCAAATATTCCGTTCCGACTGCAAGAACCGCCTTCATTAGTCGCGTAGAATTTTTCCGTTACGCAATAATAAATAAACGTTAACTTCGTGAACGAAATGATCCATTTCCATTCGTATCGCATTGTATGTTCATGTAAAATCATCGGCAATTGTTCATCATCATAAATACCATTACCCGATTCCGCAGCATTCTCGCAAACGTCAAAAATAAACGGTAATTCGTAAAGATCAAAGAGTACAGATGTAACAACAGAGGACAAATAAGCCCGAGGGGCGACATTAATCTTTATTGAAGTTACAGATTGGGTTGGTCTAGCGAGGAGTTTGTTGGGATAGTTAAAAGTTTCTCCTCTGGCGCTACTCCGTCAAAAAGGTTTATTGACTTGTACAATGTTACCGGTGAAGTGTCGATTATTTTATATTAGATGTTATTTATTAAATTTGCTAACGACTCAACTTTATGACGGTAATCGGGAATTTATTCGATATCAAGGGACTGTAATTTAACGCCTTCAAAGACCCTAATGATTGTTCACGAAGGGTAAGAATTATTACCGAAACCAAATAGAAACATAAAACTCCGTATACTTTTACAATTATACATTAACGACGCCAATTCAGTTCGAGAGTAATTGTAAAATTCAGACGTACACGGAACCGAAAAATAAAATTCACACTGGATTACGGTAATTTGCTTATTTTATGAATTTTTAAAATTTCACAAACATCAACTAATAGCAACGAAAGAGTTGTCGAAAAAAGTTATTGTACAATTTTTTCGCATTTAATTCTTTTCTCTTTCGAGCACTTCACAGCTATTTAATGGACAGTCTAATAAGTTTGTAACTGTTTAGTTTCGTGAATACCACTGCATCCTAAAATTGAGCCGTTGTCGGCCGTGTGTCGTTCAGATTAGTTCAGGTTAATATCAGGTTACGGTTAGGACGGGACGGGATGGGTAGGACCAGGTTACAGTTTGGGCAGGAGAAGGTCAAGTGGGGAAGGCGGTGAGTCAGATCGGGTTACGTCATGTTAATGCGTGACACGTACCGTCCTCGTGTGTTCGCACGGTGACCGGGTAGGAGGCGGGGCCGTCGCCCACGCTGGTGCCGGCCAGCACCCACACCCGGTACTCTGTCCAGCGGCGCAGCTCATCTAGTACGAACTCGGTGCGGTTGAGCCGCACGACGGTCGCCTCGGAGTCGCCGCGGCCCGACTCCACGCACAGCAGCTTGTAGTAGGCGATGCGGCCGTTCGCCCTCTCGGCGGGCGGCGGCTGCCACGTCACCCGTATCGCGGTCGGCGATATCGCCACCGCGGTCACATTCATCGGCGGCGCGCCGGGAACTGAACAAGGCTTCGGCGTGAGACACGACCGCGCCGCGGCCACGCCACGGCCATCGAGCGGCGACCAAGGAACGCGTTATAACGACACGGACAACCCTAACAGATGCAATCACTGAATGCGGACGATGGGGGGTGGGGGGTGGAAGAAGACCGAAGGAGACATACCCGTAGGAGAAAAAATATCCAAACATAACAAAATCAAAAATGTGCCAAATGGGAATGTGAGAACCAAAACGAAATGGGCGAAACGGTGACGTTAAACGCAAAAGTTAACCGATCGAGCATGCACATATTAAAAAAGTTGTTATAATGACATCGGTGTGGTGTAAATGTAGGATCCGCTCGCCCGTACATCTCTAAGTGTATCTCACTGTTCCTCCTGCCGGAAGAAAATTCTGGTAATTACTTTCATCTAGAGTAGCGGCACAAGGAACACTTTCACTCTTCAGATATCACACGACTGGCTTGAACACACCACAAGCTGATACAGAGTCTAATAACATTGACCTAGTGTTTGTTATGCCGCTAGCAATTATAAAAAGTTAAAGAAAATTTTCATATAGTAATAACTTCATTGAATAAATTTAGACATACGAACAACATAAAGCTACTACTAAGGTATTGTTTACACACACCGAGAGTTGAAAGTGCCGTCATTTGATTTAAAAAAAAAATTAAACAGTAAAAATTTGACAATTTTGGTTTAAACGAATAACACAATATAAGGAGAGTATTGTTTGAATTTACAAAGTGTGTACGCAATACCGTTTCGAAGAGTTAACAATTACGAAACACATATTACCGTGATATAAAACTTGGTGCTTGTGCTTGTATTACTGGCAGCGTGCCGGGCAGGTGCGTTTATGTGAAATATTACAGTGGCAATTACCTGGTAAACCCACAACAGGTTTATACGCTTATCACTTTATTTTATCGTCTCAATTCAGTGGCTTGGAAGGAGTCCAGTGTTCGTCGGCGTTGCTTTCTAAAATTCATCTTGACAATGAAATTCTCATCTCATTAGTGTATGAGATAAATTTTTTTTAATGTTGGTACCCATTCCAAGCCAGTGATTCATGTCACCACTCGTCAGATCGCAACTCCCCACCGTACCAACATACCATATTGTTTCGTTCGAACGGCAATGGGTGGTGTGGTGGCTCCTTCGCCGCGTTGCGATCGCGCCGCTAGCCAGATGTAGTACAGCGTGTTCGGGTAGAGGCCGTTCAGTGTGTAGGATTCAGTGTTCTGTATCCGTCTAAGGAAGGATCACCGGTTGTAAAATACGAAGAGTGCTACGCCCATAGCTACGGTTTGATGCTGCGTAGCACGGTTGTGCTACGTAATATCATGTGGATTGTTGACCTAATTATGTACCTAAAAGATGATGGACGTCGCCGCGCGTGGGTTCGATTCTCACCCAGGGCATGCATTGGTATAAACTACAGATCTTTGTTACGGATCTAAGTGTTAATCCGTGTGAATTTTATGTATGTAAAATGTCCTCTAAAAAGACTAGTTACGCACCGTAGTAAACGTATGCATATCGTAGACTGGTGTAATGCAGCCGTCTTTAACCGTAGATGAGCTGTAGATATTTAATGCTTAGGTACATAGACTAAATGACATTTCAAATCCATTCGTAGCATCATCCTACGTATCATCATTTAGATTTATATACTTAGGTAATTTACTTGAATTTTAATAAGGCTGGTGAATACGACAAAATATATCGAAAATTCTCTCAAAGGGTCTTACCAATATCATGATTACTTCATTAAAGTTTACAAAAGTACTTTTTGTTTACAAAGATTTCAAATAATGGTTAGATAGTGCTTTGTGTATACCGAATACTATGTGGAGTTTACACAAAGAATAATCAAACGTAGCCTTACTTCCGGTGGTGCTCCTTCGCGTAGGTGTCGTTCCAGTACAGTTCGTAGGAGACTATGTGGTCGCCAGCGTGAGCTGGCTGCTTCCATTGCAACGTCACAGACGTCTCGCCCGCTTCTACGGCGACTAAGTTGGACGGTTGCGACGGTACTCCTACGTAATAATGTAGAGATAGAGTTTTCACATGCAAATAGATATACAGTAAAAGATAGAGTTTAAGACTCTACAGATTTCCGTGCGTTATAAAGATATTCAAAGTCATATCTCATGTCTAAAATATTTATCTATCATAGCGCAGAACAATATGTTTAAGTTGTTTAGTTACTCCAAAACGATGAGTTAAAACTAAAAAAACAGTGTTGTTATGAAAATGTGTCGTTTTCCATCAGGCCCGAGTTACTGGTTCCATCAGTAGGTTCCTGGAGTGTATTTACTGTCTTATAGAGTACCGATGCAAAGTGTATCAATTCTTCTGTATTTTGTTCAGCGAGTAAAATAACGATAATACTCAAAGGTTTTAAACACGCTGCGTGGACTGACACAGTTATATTTCCACGTAACTGTGTCAGTCCACGCAGGGCGTTTATAACTTAACTCCAAGTAGACATGTGGTCATTGGACATGGTCATTTCTTACCAATTTTTTTTAAAGAAGATAATTGACTTTACATTAAGGAACGTTCGTTAACTTCTTGTCACGGCCGAATGATTATGTCGGTTTTTCGGCATTTGTTATTTGTTCCTCGTCTCTTTTAACAATCTAATTAGTAACAAAGCGAAGCTGTTACAGGCAATAAATATAATTCGCACTTGCCCGTCATGTTTGAACGTCGATTGCGAATGAATACTTAATGTTTGCCGTCGAATTATATCGGCCGATGTGACACATGACATGAGCAATTTCTATTTTCTCCAGACACCTGCTTTTGGTCCATGTTATTTACAGTGTTATTACGTTTAGTTATTTGGTAAAGTCGGGGGTCGAGAGGGGTAATGGAATTTGGTAAAGTTATAGTCATAGTTTTTTGGACATTATTTTTTATGTTATTCATAAAAAGTATATTAAATTAGATAAACTAATTCGTTCATTGTTTACGTTTATACTACTACTAATGTCAAACACTTTATTTGTCAAATCATAAATGTCATAGTCAAAAGGTTAAAAAATTTATAAGTCTTAATTAGCAACGCTCAAATTTAAAAATAAATTATGTGCTAATTAAACTTTATAAATTGTACTCCTTAGTAGGGCAAGCCGGACTTCTGGGCTTGTATGGTAGTACCGCCACTGCTTAGACGGAACGTATATCCCGCGGTAAGCGGTGTCTTACTGTATGTGTGGTCAAGTTTCATATCGATAAACATATACGAGTACGTGTGCAATATATTAATCCGTAGCCGAAATCCGCTCACCCTGCTGCGTTTTCACTTGAACTGGAGCCGATACCGGCCCGGGGCCTACCGATGTGAAGGCTTGCACCATTATCGTGTACACAGTGTGCGGGGTTAGCTCGTTGATCGTCGTCAAGTGGCTGTTGTCCAGCTGTGGGCGAATTTGGGCGGATTACATTCCATCCATACATCCATACATTTGGATTACATCATCAGATCACATCCATAGGTATACTGAAAAACGGCAGCGATCCATAAGAAATCACCGCCGTCTATCAATATACCTATTCGGATACCGTTGGCTATCATAGGCCAATAAACGTCCTCGATTAAACGACAGCTTAGTAATTAACTAACTTATTAAGTATTAATATCGCATTGGATTCAGACCGTAGCTTCATGAAATGCATTATACAATAGACATAGTTTGGCAATTCAGGTTCCAAATATAAATGCTTAATAATAGTGTTTGCCCACCATTTGCGAATTCCAAGACTGCAACGGCTGTGATGGATCGGTCGTGTAGTAGATTTTGTAACCCTGCGAAAAACGAAAATAATATTAAACGATATCATAAAGGCAATTGACACTATGGTTGGTACTATAATACTTTCTGTTGGAGTATCTGTATAGTAGAATAGATAACATAATTATTGCTTATACTATGGTATGTCGGATATTACTTCATCATGTATAAGAACTTATACTGTCGTATGTCGAATATTACTTTATCTGAGTTTCTTTCGCCTGTTCTTCTCAGTACTGAGGCAAGTGAGGAAAAATTGATTGTAAATCAATCTAATATTGAATAAAGAATTTTTGACTTGACTTTGACTTATAGTTTAAGGATTCCTGTTATGTGAAAATTGAAAATATTTAAATTTACGTGATTTTGAATAAAATGAATTAAAATGAATTCTCGATTTAATTTTTCGATAAATAAATTTCTTCGAAAAATCAAAACTAAAATAAAAAAATTATAAAATCTTATATTGACAGTAATTTTTTTTTCTTCATGCCTTAAAAATAAAAAAAGACTACATTGTCGACTTCCAATTTTTTGTATTGAATGATGAGACAAAAGATTTTGCGGAGTGGTTTCTTTTATTAACGAAATCCTCCAAGCGCTTTGTCAAAAAAATATATATATATTTAGAGTCGTGTGATGAAATTCATAATTTAGCTTTGAAATCCACAAAAAGGGCTATTATGATTTTCTGACTGTACAGTCATAATCAATTTTCAGTTTTATTAAAACTTAACGTGAAAATGATTTTGATACGTTTGTGATTATCGTGATGGTTTCAGTGATATTGCGTTTATAAAAAAAAATAATAGACCGATCTGTTCAAATAACCCTGACAAATTTGAGCAGTTGTAACACCACGAGCTAGACTGTATTTACAATAGTGCGACAGAAATTTGCCAAGTTGTAACTCACCGTCACTTGACCGTTGGGGGTCTCCGGTTCCTCCCATTGTATGACCATCGTGCTAGAGCTTAGTGGACGAACTTGGACGTTCCGCGGCGCTGATCCGGGTTCTGTATAAGAAAGTAGAAATGCTGAGCATACTTATTGCGTCTTATCGCATATGATAAGATTGTTCTTTCAGAAAATGTAATGATCGTAACGACGCAATACCACGCAGAGACTGCTGGGCTCTGCATTGCGCTCGACTATCGAATAAGTAAGATGTTATATTTCCACGCCCAGTAACAACGCTTCAAATATTGCCTTTCAAACCGGAAAACAAGAATGTTTGACGGTAGGATAAATAGCAATACAATGGTACAAATCTTAGTTCACATTAAAATCCAAGTGAGTAAAGCAGGGGCGAAACAATATATTTTATGTATAAATAAAGTACCCAAAAAATCATTGGTTATAACTTTTTTTATTTTCTTAGGCAACCGAGCGGTTCATTCGATGATCAGTTAATATAATAGTCATTAAATATCACTAAATCGTTGTATAATCCGACTCCCAAGGGATATGATCACCGGGGACTCAATTTTATAGGGGTCCACCCTATAAAATGTACTAATAAAAATACAAAAATAAGAAAAAAAAGCCCACATTTATCTCATGGATTTAAAAATTATAACTCTGTCATAAAGATGGCACAAGATTTGTTGGTAGAGCAATGAATAGAAATCTCAATCGATATTGATGGAATCTTAGGCTACGTACGGTGCGTATACAATTCGATGGAGGCTTTCCGAAACGATTGGAGTCAATTGTATTACTTCGGCGGTCCTTAAGGCGACCGTCATCCGAAGATTTATTTGACATTAATTTCATAAAGACAACAGGTACGGGCAATGAGACATCAAATGAGGATGGCCCGTTCAAATTAATTGAGTGGTAGGGGGGAGGAGGGGGGACGAAAATAAAAAAAAAACAAAATAACGAGTAAAGCGACGGAGGCACGGGGGCATTGATAATAGGATTTGTAATCGACCACCCCGACACGAAAACAGGGCGTCACTCAATGAAAAATCCGTCCCGCTCGACGTTCGCAATATCTTCCTCCGACTGCTGACTGAGAGAGAGACGATAGAAGTTTTCTCAGAGCCTTCTTTTTTATAATAAAAGGCCATAATCCGGGTGTACGGCGGCCGGCGGCGGCTTCGTAAGGTTCCCGTTTTTATTGCGAACACAGAAAGGAAACGTCTACGTGCGATCGAAGAACAAATGAAACGGGCCGCCCGTCCGTAGCCTCGAGCTACTTAGCTACGGTAAAACTTACGTAAATTAATTGTTAATTTTTTACACTGTCTAAGATTTTAATAATCTTTATTACTATGTAATTACTTTTGGTCACGTACTTCAATTTTTAACTATACTGTAATACCTAAGATGTTTTGTACATTTAATTAGCAAACACAACTATTAATTAAATTGACTGGCCCATTGTGTAGCGGTCAGTGCTCCTGACTGCAAAGCCAAAGGTCGTGGGTTCGATTCCCACCCCGGACAAAATATTTGTGCGATGAGCATAGGTATTTGTTTCTGGGTGTAAATTATCTATATCAGTATATATTTAAAAATTATATGGATGTATGTGTTGTCTGCTGTGTGATGTTGTCTGATCACCATAGTACAGCCTCTGCCTAGTTTGGGATCCGATGGCAACGTGTAAGATGTCCCATTATATCACATTATTATATATATATCATATTATTTGTCTCAATATAAATTTCTCTACGACTATATACACCCTCTCGATAATAGACACACCGTTTAAGTATGGTTTGCTGGAGATATTTTGACTGACATCATCTCTTCCTTTCCACATCGTTTTTTTTATTATTTCATTGATTAAGATGACACATTTAAATTTACCAAACGGGTCACAAGTAATGCCGCATCCTTGCAAGCTTCGTGATAAAATAACTGGCAGAGAAGTATACAAATTTCGCCAAACAGATTCTAAACAACGAGTATTGTCATATATGAAGAATAATCGCACTCACTACTAGTGTTATTATTAGTGAAATAGAGAAAAAAAAAGGTAAAAAGAAAGGTTGGAATTACAATTTTCCTCATGAAGAATATTATAATGATTCGCGGAATTTTGAAAAACATTTTTGGGCCAACAGACTCGTCCACCTAACATTGCCGCAAATTATGGCACACGGGCTCTTTTCCTGGGGCGAAAGTAAATACCGAATATTGTCTGACCACATTTTCTTTGTTATTCAAAGCAGTGGAGCTCTCTCTATTATTTGCCATCGCTTCAGGTAATTTTAGGCGGTCGGCGATGGGAGGTCTGCAAAATTAAATATCTCCAACGACAGATTGAATATTATGACAGCTTCCCGATGAGAAATATACTCTACTTTGTACTTTGTAATATACTGTTAATTCGACAAAATCTTAACAATTTTATAAAAATCAGTGACAAACACACAGTGAATACTAGAAATAAAAATAAGCTTGTAACACCTCGATTTCGTCT
>DWHO01000253.1:0-22789 GCA_018247575.1 Eurytides lysithous rurik | reverse complement strand
AAAAGGAAGAGTGAGTGCACCTGTGTCTGCGCAAACGCTTGTGCACTATAATATATTCTGCGCACTTGGCTGATCTCGGCCGCCGTGGCCGGATTCGGTCGGGAGGACATCATTTTAATAACATAAATAAACTGAGTTAAATGGGTTGTCAAAATACATCTATATTATTCTGCCCATTAATGATAAACGAAATAATTGATTACATAACGACCTTTTGCCACTTTTGAGAATTTAGACCTTAAATAAGTTGTTTTCTTTTCAGCGCGGGACACGCAGAGCACTTCAACGATGCTTCTAAATTGGCTGCGTGGTAAAAGCACGCCTAAGGTAGTGGATATGTGAACGTCCACATACCGTATATACTTATGCCATTGTGTGATATACTGTACAGAATATAAGCTGTATTTTATTTATTGTATATAAAACATGTTTATTGTATTTTGCCACCGCCGCGCTCCGCATTGGACTTATGTTTGTCGAACATTTGTCATAAATCGTACTTCACAAAACTTGTCAATAATCTACTGAAATTGCCGACATATTATGTACACTATGACGTGTCATAATTTCGTTAATATTAACTATCTATAAGCTTTTTCTGGGTCTTGCACTCTTGTGCGAAATCGGTGTTTGGGGTGTTTTGACAGCAGACTTATATTCGATTACATTTATTTGTCTATTGGTAAATTTTATGATTTATAAAAATGTAAACATGTACATAGTGTTTCGGTGTTCGCGAACGAACGAATAATACGATATCATTCCCAAATGTGGTATTTAAATGTATAGAATATTACAATTTTAGTTTAAACATACACAATATTAATCGACAAATATCAATAATTATTCATTGTCATTACACCCTTTATGTATCTGTTTAGACACATGTAAAAAATGAAAATCCATTTTTTTTTAAATAAAAAAACAGATACTGAAAAGATATTTTGTTACATCAGTTGATTGTTAAGATTTACTGATTTCATTAATCATTTTCACGAATACCATATGTCTATTCTTATATGACTATCTAATTTAGACTTTATTCCTAACATTCTTCCCTTATTTATTTTCTGCTACGTACGTCGTACTTAAATATTTTCCGTAAATCTGTCTTTAATATAATGAAATTGTGTAGGACTAAATATGTATGTTTGTTAATTTACTTGATAACGGCTTAACAGAAAACAATAAAGCTCATAGATAGATGTTTCCTTGAGCTGCGATGTTTAATATCAATTTAGTATTTCATATAATATCTTCCGTAATAGGTCGAAAAACGCCTGCCAATGCTAGTTTCAAAATAGAATATTTTTAAGCAGTGCAAATTCATTTTACGCACAACAGAATCCTGCAAAATGACTATTCCAACACTCAAAGCTCATCCATTATTACATAAAGAAAATGGCTTCCATACGTAGCTCATTTCCTTATTTCATTTAACTATAAAAAGGCAGTTTATTCTAAATGTGAGAATAAAATAAAATAAATCGTGCCTTTTTGCTGGTAAAAAATTATGGAGGACTAAATAAATAATGCAATATAACAAACATATATAGGAAGTTTGTGAATTATGCGAAAGTGTAAATTTTGTTTATCCAATAAATGTTAATTATTAAAATGTTTTATAATATCTTGTTGATTAACCCGTTTCCTCCATGGGGACGTCCCTTTTGGTCGTTGGTTTTCAAGTGATGCGATAAGTTGATTACTTTAAGCGACAGCATTAGGCTGCCAAACGAGCAAGCGGTTCACCTGATGGTAAGTGATCACCGCCGCCCATGGACATTTGCAACATTACAGATGCGTCGCAAGCCTTTAAGGGAGGGAAATTTTCAAAGAGGAGTAGGAGGAGAGAGGGAGCGGAAGAAGGAGATAAAGGGAGAGGTAGGTAGGGGAGTAGGAGAGGGAGGAAGGGAAGGGATGCTTCGTAATAACAACACAAATGCCACAGTATTTTAAACTATACCATTTTAAAAGTGATAGGTGGTCGGTGGCCCATCCCTCTCCCAAAAACAGCATTTTTTTACTAAAAAAAAAACTTTTAGTGCAGAGTATTCTCACGTTAAAGATCGACAATTCATTAGCGAGTCTATTGATGTTGCGTATGTCCATGGGCGGCGATGATGATGGTAAGCGTTAATCTAGCTTGCATCCTACTCCATAAAAAGGGATCACTTGACACTGTTTCTTTTTTAAGACTGAACTGAAGAGTTATATCAACTTGTAACCAGCTGATGTATATATACTTTGTAATATATTGTTCATTCGAAACAATCTTAATAATTTTTATAAAAATCAGCAACAGACACACAGTGAACACTAGAAATAAAAATAAGCTTGTAACACCTCGATTTCGTCTCTAAAAGGTGAAAAAATCCTTAATGGGCATTGGTATACGCATATTTAATAAAATTCCACAAAATATCTTAGATCTACCACTTGGCCCTTTTAAATCAGAAATTAAGGACATTTCGTTGCTTAAAGCTTATTAGACCGTTCAGGAGTTTCTGGTAGACCAAAATGCGTGGAACTTGATTGATTGACTTATATGGGATAGCCATTACACTATATTAAGGCTTAACATACTGTAACGGTATTTTAAAGGAGCACCTGTTGAGTTTCTCGATGGCTCTTCAACAGAACTGCATTTCGAGCAGGTAGTAGCTTTCTCACGAACAAAATGTAAAAATAACGATTCAAAAGTGCCCGTAACGGCCTATTTAAATAGATATAATTTGATTTGAATGTTCTATATTCATGTTTTTTAATTATTTATTTCATAAAGGAACACAGCGTACTACGATCACCAACTGGGCTTTGCATAGCGATGTTCGAGTAAAAGATGTCTAAAGAACATTCCCTTACCTTTAGGCATCTTCCGTGATAACTATTCCACGAAAGGTCGGCGACTTCAGCTATAATCTGCACAAAAGCTAGCACAGAAAAGTAGTCTTCTGAATGAGACAAGATCTCGTCGCAGTTTCAATGTGTTAACATGCAGTGTGTTGTTATGTATTTCCCTGCCAAGTATAATGGGAATAAATTTGCCAATTTGACTCCTTTCGTGCTATGTAGAAGGTCAGTGAATTATACCGCGTGTTTACCCAGGCCCTTAGGTTTAGGCCATAGGCTAAAAGGAGCTAGAAACATCTTTTCTAGTTCCTAGGGATCCCGCCTATATAATGTGGTAATACTCAAAAAGTAGCCATCATACATACCGTATGCGACTGTAGGAGTATTTTATCACCTGTACTATCATAATTCTCTTTAATTAAAAAAAGAAATGCTATGAAGGTGTTGAAACAAGGTGTTATCCTTTCTTTTTTAATTATGACTAAGCCACGGTAACTAATAACCGGGTACAAAAAATAAAGTTAAAAATAACTTTTAACATCAGATATTCAGGTGCAACGATAAAAATGATATTCGATAAAAGTGAAACGAAAAACAGTAATTTTTGGATTTTTATTTTAAATATCTACATCTCGTAACGATTATACAATACAAAGAGCAACTTAAAAGTAATCATCACATAAAATCAAAGAAGCGCAAACTCGCGCTTTTATATCTTTAGAATTTAGCTTCTTATTTAACTGTTAACGTAATGAAGACCACAAACATAGATCACTTCTCTTCAGAGAACTCAGCTAACTATTTATATCTGTATATGTACATCACAAAAATATCTAAATTTTTGCCGATACATTAAACATTTACTCTATTTCATAACAATAATATCTAATCTCTTATACTACTCCAAAAAGCCAGTCCAAAAGCCAAATAAGCATTAATAATGTAATAACCCTATTTTGTAACGCGTATTATTTTCCCACATAGTTTTACATAAAAAAATATTTATATAAATGTCTATTTTTATTAATGTCAATTTTGAAATTTTATTTTTTATACCACAACCGAATTACTTATAATTAATATGTTTTACATCAATCAATTCTGCTTTTAGTTTGTCGGTACCTGAGATATGGTTTATTTAACATATATTCTATTCAGTATAAAATTCTTTAATAATTACAGTTTACAAAATATTTTATCATAGTTTAACTTATGGCACCGAATGCTTATAGCAAAACATGTTTATATTTACATTTAGTCTTAGAGTATATTTACAAAATAAATCATTTTCTGAATATGTATGTATCAAGTCAGACGAGACAAATCTTTATATGTCTGTCTCAGTACCTGCTTGATTTTTTATATATCAATGGAAGACATTGGACACTATTTTTAATAAACAGTATTTATTTGTCATAAACGGATATAACGATCTTACAAACAATAAAATTAACGCGCCTATTATAGTTAATATATATAATTTGTTAATGATTATTTGTGCTTATATATAAATATATATTTTATTAATATCAGTGGAAGTTTTATCACAAACAGAATGGAAGTGTCGGTCTATTGTGTAGTATTCTTAAGTACAGTTTATTGATATTGACTATTGCATCAACATTTCGAACGATTTTTACTATAGGAACAAATACTCAATTTTATACGACTAACCGCTAATCTAATATCTTATTCATCATGCGTAAATCACATTTCTTTTTTTTTTCCATTTCGAAGTTCAACCGTAATAGGACTCCTAAGTTACATAATATTATGACTTGAAGTGACTACGATTTAAAATTAAATCGACATTATAACTATCACATAAACTGTAAGGCACTTAATTAAAATAGTTTCAACATACACGCAAAAGGAACAATGGTTATGTTCTTACATAATCCACAAAAATATACTACAGCCCACCGTCTACATAATTCATAACTATTTAATTTTTATCTATGTGCATACTTGAAATATGTGGCTTTATTTATAACTGTATCAGGAATAATTAGAAAAATATACATACTATATATATCCATAGATGAACATAGTTTCATTTTTACAAAATAAAAGCGTATTTTATTGCCTTCCCCCGATGTTAGTAGAATTTGATTGACAATATATTTTATCAGATGAAATAGGTATATCATTTTATAGGAATTTGCTTACTTTTTTACGTAGTTTTATATGTAGCGAACAAAACTAAAAATTCTACTTATCATTAAAGAAATCATCAACTTAAAAGTTCATTTATTTTTGGACATTTGACTGAAATTTTAAATTGGATACCATAGTGATTGAAAGGCCCTTCATTGACTTTGTTATTTGCATATAAGTTAATTAATTCCACTTTGTATTATCTCAATAACTCAATGCATTCATATTATCCAAATCGATGCAAACAATCGTAACTTTGGTCCCGCATAAACATTTGCCTTACATCTAAATTTGTATTACCTATTTTCTTGATTTGTTGGGTTTTCCCCGTGCGAAACCGAAAAAATCTTAAAAATTAAGAGGTAGATTGTAATTTCAAGAACCATTTTAACTAGAAATGGAAATTGTATATAGTACCATGTCTAAAGTAAAATCGATTAAATAGTTCAGTGCTGTTTTGACAGTCGCTTTACGGAAACATTCTGTAGTAGCACGCAGGGCTTAACGAATCTATTAACGAAATAGGACTTATACTATACACTCAAAAAGGTACCTATGTTAGACACATGTAATCGTCAGTCTTGGTATCAGTCCTCGATCACGGATTCACCGTTGTAACTAAACGTTCTAGTTTAAAGTATTTTCGTACTTATACACATCGTAATTAAAGCGATAGTTGCATGCACTGGTCCAGTTTGTTGGTTAGAAGTGCACGTCGCGGACGTCGGTTGGGGTGGCGGCGTTATTGTGCGCCTTGTTCTGCGTCGGCGGCGGGGTCCAGTCGGCCGCCTCCCGCGCTTGACCGTTTGGGACGGCCACGACACGCTCCTCAATCATATTCTGCACCATCTCCTCGATTTGTTCAAGGCACGTCTGGAGGCAGTCCTGCGGAAGGATATTTTCTATGAAGTTCTGTGCAATTGCTTATCGACAAATTGTATTAGTCGTCCTTAGGAGGCAACGTGTTTGGAGCAAGTTATGGAATTTTCAATTACCAAGTCAATGCCGGTTAGGTCATGCAGACGGGGCAAATGGCCGTCAACCCCAAGACCTCTCAACGCTGCAGCAATGCTGCAAGATGCTAACGTGCTCGCCGAGTAAAGAGTGAACTCGTAATCTGTAACAAGAGAAATTGACATTAGAACGTTGATTTCGTTTATTTAAATACGTTGTTTTCCATACCGTGGACTCTGTAATATTCGAGACATCAGAAATTTTAAATGTGACCAAACGCGATAAAATCCCTACATAAATAGTTTCATTTTGACAATTTCAACTTAATTCATATTAGCATTTCCTTTTTGACAAAAACGGTAATGGATTTTATTACCTAATGGATGAACATATTATACTTCACGGGGGAAATTTTAACGTCTAGTCGTAACAATTAGAACATTAATTTATCACTTTACATAATTTTTTTTTATAAAAAACGCTTAAATGATTGTGCCAATTGATTTATTATATAAATTATCTGTACTGTACCGAACAACGGGTAATTAAAGTCGAACAGCTAATAATGTGTGTCAAAGTTATAATTGCACAATAATGTTGTGGTTACATGCAACGTTCCTACGTGCGCTACGATTTAAATAACAAACGGGCGTTTCGCCGAGCGATATCAGTTCGAAACCGGGTCACGCTTATATACTTAGGTTAGCTGGTTTTATTGTAGCGTGAAATAGATGTACCTACCAATTACGTCATAGTCTTAAAATGATGGAATTAATAAAACTTTGCAATTGAAATTTAACTTTAGTAAAACGTAAAGTTTAAACTCACATTGACTTTAAGTATTACATACTAATATATTACTATAAATCGTACTTTAAATCGTATATATATATATACGATTTAAAGTAAATATCGAATCATGGTTTAAAATTAGCATGGATTACGCTTTTTGTTGAATTCATTATTAATACTAATAAGGACAGTGCACGGAGTTTCAAAAATAAACTTTACTCTTAAAGCTGGTGGTTTGTCGAAACACTTTAGGCGATGTCACACCATTATTGTAAAAATTAATGAACGGTCACGTATAAAACAAACCAGCGAGCATCGGCATTAACGAAAAGTCGTTATTGCAATAACGCCACCAGGAAAGATTCGAGCAAACATTCCGTTAGGCTAACAGGCGGCTGATCGTCAGTTGCATTATCGGAACGGGCTACAGTAATATCCGGCAGGGCTCCTTTCTCCTTAGCGGAGGTTGTCGCTCGTCTGGAGAGTGCAGGCTCAAAGGGACCGGCATCCGCCAACCGTCGAGCGCATTCCACGGGCCGCGCCGCGATCGATTCACTCGGTACATTTCTCACGGTTTCGCATCGCCGAAACCATTATATGTATACGCATACTGTCCATAAAAAGGCCCCATCGTGAACCGATTTGGATCTGGACGTCTCGAGTTGCACGTAAAGATAATTGACATCGGAAATCAAATTGAAGCGAAAATAGCGCTTTCTGCGCCTAATTCGGATCGCGGCGAGTGTAATGTGTTTCTTCGTGACACGTCGCAGCGATCCGGTGTCGATTGTGAACCAGTTACACTTTTAGGTTATAAAACGTGATAATCGTTTCTTGTATTAACGCGAATACGAAACATTGTCAATGTGGATAGGTATATTTATTGTACAGATTATATTATACGTTTAAAGCTGCACACATTGTACAAGTATTTAAAGCACGAACTCCCCTTATGGATTACTCGTTTAAAATGAATACGTGTAAAAACAATGCTTCATTAAATGTAACATAAAATCGCATGTAGGTACTCCGAGTAATTAAGGACCCCGTATTCCAACGCAGTGTTATCGGCAGTCAGTCGGCGACTACTTGTTTAAAAACGATAAAGCAGCAGGAAAATCAGCTGTTTGACCTTGCGGGACGCATAATTTTAGTCCATCGTCAATATATCTAACACGTAAACGATTGTTACATAATATTAATGGTTATTTAATTGCGTTAATGTAAATATAATAATTCTCACGCGCTCATAATAAACCATTGAAATTACCAAAGAGCATGCGAACGCTGATAAAACACTGAAGCTTTTCTTGGGCCAATTCATTCATCATTAAGTAGATCTTTTGTTCCGACCGACGCATGAATATAACACTCTTTCAGCTTCATTTAAAGGGTTCATTCCCATCGTTTTTTTTTAATTTGCATGTCGGCATTCCGGAGATAAAGGGCTCGGGTAAAGGGTACGTATAAAAAGAAAGAGATAAAACAACGAGAGCGGCTCACTCGGAGCATTTGCATAATCTGATGATAATCAAACATCGAGACCATACTTTGCTCTGTGGCCAGGCCAGCCGGAATTCGACTGCGCCCGGTCACCAGACATGCTCGTGAGTCTACGATTTTATTAGTCGTTACCATATCACTCGACAGCGAACAAAGGGTCATTTACAACGGATGCACTCGGTTCATAGTCCTTATACATCGCGATCGCCGGAACTTACGAAGCTCTAAAGGAAGTTACCATTGACTGTACAAGGGCCCAATAAAGCAGAATATCGCGCACGGTGCGAACGTATTCTCCTAAACGTTGTGTCAGTTAATTAAAGTTGGGGGGGGGGAGTGTGGTCGGCTGCGCTAGTGATGACATAATCATCGTATTATTACCCTTGAACGTGGAGTACGTAGGTATTGAAGTCGGAGTGGTTTCGACACGCGAGGTGAACGCTCCCGTGAGGCCGCGCAGTTTCGCCGTTTCCACCGTACCCGTATTTCAAAGCGCCGACCGGAACTAGAGTGCCGTGGAGTCCGCGAGCGGCGCATCCGCACATGTAAAAACTCCGATAAGATAAACCCCAACCTAATCGCCATTGACGCCTCGGCACCACTCGCGATAAAGCACTTATTTCCCCCACGAGTCCATCGCGATGAAGCTGTCGTTATAAGCTTGCTGCTCCTTTTGTCATGATTTATCACGGCACAACACGCCGGGTACGAAATAACCCATTACGAATTTAATATACCGGAGTATTATGAATCCGCAGAGTAAATTGTGCCATTCGAATAATGATACATAATGCGGGTACGGTCGATACCACGAATTGTGCTTGCCAGGCCCTCTGTTAGTTGTCGAGTAGCGCCCGACTGGTTGTTAGCGCGGTATCCGCTTATGTTGGCATCGTAATCGGGCGGCATTACCTCAATAACGCATGCGTCTCAAGGAGAAAAATCATAGTCGTGCGTTGTTATTCAAACGAACCAAAATAGAAGCGGCGTTTTATGATCGCAGGTGACTTAGTAATAAAAATAACATTCCTTTCTGTTCATCATTTCACTTTATGACTTGTTCATCGTCATTAGCGTAAATTGGCGAATGTAAAATAAATTTCTCAATTAGAATTGCTCTGATGTAGGTCTGAAGAATTTTCAGGTCGCCTTGCCAACCTCATGCGCGATCAGACACAAGTAAGCTCGCCTTAATACCCTCACGACAGCCTAGAAATGATATCTGAGGAGGTAGTTGTGAAAAAAGTATAAAACGAAAGCGGCGGCAAACAACAAAAACCGTTGCACAAAAACATATGATCCCATGAGGGTAGCGGGGAGGAGACTGGTTGGCGGGCGAGGGGGGGAGTCCCGAGGCGTGCTGGAATGCGCTCGGGCGAGCGGCGTGGGAGGCGCCGCCTCGGGACACACACGCCGCCTTTTACTCGTAGCATTCCCCACCCTTGTACACAAACCTATTCGATTTCTTGACTTTCCGATGCTAATATAAACAATTCCACGTGTGTTCCCACCGAATGTCCACAGTTCCGTGAAACGTTAGATGCAATGCGAACGAAAGCCACAGAACAGATATCTTGTGCACAACCATCGATCGATAGCTAACATCCGTTTACTGTATACATTGAGGTTACTGGTTACACGATAATGTTAGAGTGTTACGCTATAACATCTTTTAAAGCTTAAATGCGATACAACATTTTTATTATACGTGAGGTTCCTTTAAACAGCGATCACCATGGGAGGCGATACTATTTGGATGCGTGTTTATTAATGCAAAGACGTGGGTGCGTGCATACGATCAATTTTTATCGAGCGGGGGCGTAACGCTAAAGGGTGCCCGAAATGACATCATCGCGATGTATCGTCGGCGTGAATCAGCCAATAACTAGACCTTTCCCATAGAGAGGGTACTCCGTTCGCGGGATAAGCAAAGTTCACAGTTCACTGACACTTATATGACGGGATGTCTGACGCAGCGGTGACATCGTCGTGACCTGACATGCTATATGGATGCTAATTATCGCCCGCCACTGCAAACAGAACGTTCCTATGCTAATGTTGAGCCCCTGGTGTCTTCACATTACACTCACTTTTGTGTACCATTACTTAGCAAAATTTCGAGTGAACTGTCTTGTATCAACTTTTGTGAAATACATACACGAACCAATGTCTATTGAAAATTATCTAATTTGCAACGATGTAAAAATCGCTCGCATTACGTTTCGATAATATTAAGATAAGGAAATGCAATACTGTCTTTTTAAATGTGCCCGAACTGTTAAAGTATTTTATTTGCCACTTATAATTATTGGATTTAATGTAGTATGGTGTTTACAATGATGTCATGTTTTCCTCGTTCATATAAAATTATGATGCAATTGCTAAGCGGTCATTTTACATCAATCCGTTAAAATAGGAGCCGTTTAAATAAAGAAGGAAAATAGATAAGAATTAATTTAATTGTTGTTTTCAGGGATACATGGTTTTAATTAATTTATAAAAGGTTTATTGACAACGCTTCGGAGCGAACAATGCACGGTGTCCCTTTACATAATTAAAATAGATAAAAGTTCTATATCTAACCATTACTACAAGCACTTTAAATGCATAATAGTGTTAGGGAAGTGAAAAAAAAAACTTGAGAATAATATTAGTAGGGGATTAAAAAGGAAAAATTACTAGTAATTGTTTAAAATACTGTGTAAATTACTAATAATTACTAAGAATTGATAAATTAATGCTATTAAATAAATACGTGCTTTAGTGAGTGCCTCTAGTCGTGTTAGTTTCTAACCCTGCGTAGTTTTACTGCATTGCAGAATTAATATAAATGACTGAAATATAATTTTTCCATAGACAATAGGCGGGACTCACCTCTCGCCGCGAGCGCTATGAAGGTTTGAGCGTGCCTCTGTACCATTTCCTTGTTGACGGGGTCATGCAGATGTAACCGGGAGAGTAGAAGCGGCAAGAAGTCGTGCGCTGTGACTCCCGCCACGTCCCATTTCAACTTCGACAGCACCAATAGCTCCCAGCTCTGCTCAACAAAATTTTACTCTTAGATTGAAAACGTTAATGTCAATTTACAAGTCTGTATGAAACGTTTAATAAGATTATGCGGTCTTCAACTGATAACATGTATCAACGTATTACTTAAATATTAATAAACATCTAACTTTTTGTAACGCTTTAAAACGGCACACGCGGGAATTATTCGGGACTAAATTCCCACGTAACATTTGAAACGGGTCCCAAATAACGGCGCTTTATCAACAATTGCTTATCGTAACAACCCAACTGAAACAAACGATTGTTTTACAAAAGAAATTGTCGAATCGCTTGGACAAAACGCTATTCCTGACTCTACATCCGTCGTATAATCGTAAACATGCAGAGTTTCGCCTGACTTCCCGGAACGGCGCGTAGGTAGTCCCCAGCGCGTTGTTATAAGCGAACACACAAGCCGACACACTGTTTTTATATTGTATTAACATAGGCCAATCCTCTAAACGCCGGCTTACCGAGTCAAAATTCTGCGTCTCTAATCAACGCCATCAGCTTTTCACAGTATACTCCGCTAACCGTTACAGGTATTCATTTATTTTAGTACAGCTACACTAAAGCTAACAGATTTTTAGACCACAACTTTTATGGTAGTATAGTAACGAGACAAAACAATAGATTTAAGACTAAAATTCACATTTTTATACATGAACTACTAAAATTCCGTTAAGTAGAGTAAAACAAAATCTAGAGCTGGATTCATTGATCGTATAAGAAAAATTTCACGTGATTAAAGATTCAATGACGGCTGGACTCCATTGTAATATCATAATTAGGTCTAATCCAATTGTACCACCTGGACTTTCATTACCGAAGAAACCATCTAATTTCATGAGTATAAACTGAGTAGTCATTGTTATAAGTAATAATAATATCTGCTAAGTATTTTGTTGTATAAAAATTTGCGATTCCCAGAATAATTTGCTTTTGTATCGGCTAACCGTTAACATATTTCGAAGTTATACATAATAATGTACGTGGCCTAATCTAAAGCGCCACTTCGATAATGACTAATCCAACTTTGTAGCGACAATCGCCATCAACAATGAACGAAGACGTTAATTCATATTATTACATTGAAGGAAGCTGTTAGCCTGTTACATCATCGCCACTCAGTGGATTGAACCCGTTTAACACTAAAAATGCAATTCTATCCAATTGAGTTAAGTAAGGGCTTTAATGTTACGGAATTCGGGTTTCACCGCGTAAGAGCATTTTGAGCCCTTTAATTTTTTTTATCTCGTTGCGGTTATAAACACTGTGAGCGGAAAGTTTACCGCAAAACAGGTGAAATAGGCTGGTGAAGTTTTTGAACATTAATAGAATTCTTTAGGAGTTTATACGAAATAGTTGAGGTAAAGAACATCTAAGCTTTAAGTTATCGCTACGAGTGATTTCGCTTTGCAACTTACTTATATCTCAAGTGTAGGTGACCTAGATTATATTAGTTGAAGCGATAATGCCAACTTCCACACAATGTCGGCGAAGTGAATGGTATATTTTATGAATAAGTCGATTATTTCGTGTGCACGCACGCGCACTCACACACGCGCATTTGATGCTTGGCCGTTGACAGATAATACTCGATGTTTACTTAACTCAAACGGCGGGGTCGGTGCGTCGGCAATCGCTTGCCTCCCGCTACCATTCGATTTTATATCTCATAACGATAAGGGTAGAGTTTAAACTCGTGTGACGTGGTTTAGTGCTTAGGCCCGATCGCTTCTCGGAAGTGCACGCTTGTGAATGAATGAAGTCTCATCACTGGAAGTCGCACGAATCGTGTGCCGGCTCCCCGACCGACACGGCACCGGGGCGTCGTATGTAATGATAATCTCTTAGGAAGTATGTTCGTCGCTACGCGGCATTCATGATGGTAATAATGTTTGGGAACTAGAAAAAGAAGCAGGCGAAGGAATGCGGTTAGCGACAATGCGGGTCGACCGCGAACTGAGAGCTGTAGACGATGCTGCTAACGCTTCGAAAGCCGTTTAAAAACAATGCACTCATAAAGCATTCACCGCAGATGCCGCTGCACGCGACGACCGCCGGATATGTACACGTGTTAGGATTATGTTCACGCTTATCTATGCCGCGACGGGGGGTAATTATTGTGTATTATACGCGTACTCTGTACGCTCTAGTAAACGCAACTATGACCGCTGCATTAATGCGAAAGGGCCGATTTAATAAAGAATAATGGAGAGGGATTGGCCACAAATGTAGGAAAGGCGTTGCTAACAAGGTAATCTTGAAGCGAATTTTTGTTCGATCGGTCATGGAGTAAGGAACCTAGCACATGATGCGATAAAAAAATTACTTATTTAGAATATAACGTGTTTTGTGCTTTCATATTTGTCTTTGCTACCTACAAACCTCTGTACGCATTACGTATTGAACACATTGCCTTGACATACCCGGTGACCCGTTTGGCGCAGTCGCTAAGCTGTTGGTTTCCGTGTCGCAGGTGGTTGATTCGGTTCCCACCCGGAACAAATATTTGTAAGAACTACAGATAATTGTTTCAGATCTGGGCTTTTTTCCGTGTGAAATTTATGCACATAGAAACGTTATAATACAACTAAAACTATAACAAATTTAAAACACAAGATATTTTTATCTTAAAATATCTTAAGGAGCGTTGTTTTATTATTGAAAAAAAATTATAAAATAATACCAGTTCTCGGCCGTTAAATAAGCCGGTTGTTTCTTTATTTCTATTTAATAGTAGAATTCATGTGGAAAAGGTTCGGCAAATCCTAATACGGTACAATATCGGGACGCGACGGATTTTGGTGCACAAAAAATGACTGATACGATTGAGGGGAGCGGCGCGAAGCATGCGGAATGCTCGTAAATATTGGAGCGCAGTGTTCATTAGAGGAGTCGCGCGGGTGTGCCGGCGCAGTCCTCGGCCGCGTTACAGCCAATAAAGTGAGCTATGTGTAAGCAGCTAACGCCGCGCAGCGCCGACGCACACGCTGGATTCCGCGCGGCGTTCCCATGCTTTATCCGATTTCATCGAACGACCGCGTTGCCGCAGTCAAACAATGAACGCGCCGACGCGTGCTTATAACGCCTTACTAAACTGAGACTAAACGGCCATGGAACTTTCCAGAGGCGGATACGACGACGCTACCACCACGAGATCAATAAAATGCGTCCGACTCCGACACAAAGCGTGCCTTATCATAGACGCCGAATTGGATTATCACTAGTTATTAGGTGCACAGACGTAACTTAAGACAATAGCAATCGATCGGAAGACTAACGAGTAAGACATGAATACTAAATCCAACGCGGCTATTAAAAACGTGATTGAGGTACAAAGTGGCCGTTGCGTAAGACCTTATCACCGGTGAATTCCTTTAAAACGGCGACCGCCTCCCGAAGCATCTGGAAAATTCTATTCTTCACTGTTTACGTCTAAGCTGAGGTGACAGGCGGCAATCAAATTGCTTTAACTTGGCTTGAATTATGTTCATTTCGCCGTCGACTCATCCATTTATATAATATTTAGGTGAAAATGTTAAGTTTTAACAACGCAACGATCGTTGGAATACAAGTAATGGCCGCTTATCATCGGTCAAACTGCCGTTCCTCTAACCACAAAAATATTAATTTTTTTCCCCCATAGTCCGCGCCCGCATAGTACATGTTTTATTTAACTCTCGCCAGTTAATAATTTTATTACCTTTGGTAGTCTTTTAGTGACGATTCCTTCAATTATTTCACAGAGAGAAAACAAAAGAAACTCGCACTCGTATCAAGGCAGCGGGTTTTTATTGTTTGATTAACATAGCCTTTTCGGTGTCCAGTCCTGTACTGTTTAATATTTAAATCCATAAATTGGCCTTAATTGACGATTGCATTTAAAGTTTTTACGACACGCTTTAATGACATTTCATTTCAAAAGAGATATAGATAGATCCACGAGTATTTTATTTTACCATATAAGAAATCTAATAAGAATTGTTAACGTTATTAAATCCGTTTGAAGACGACTGCAATTAAAACCGATTTACAATTATATTTTAATATAATTGGTAATGTCAAATGAAAATTTGACTCATGCTTTAATAATTTTCAAGTCATAGAATAACATTGAGATGAGATTTACTCTGGCCGAGACGCCGGACGAGGTTTAACAAACAGCCTGCCTTTGGAATGCGACTGGTTCCCGGGAGCCCCTCCCTCTCACCCTCCGTTACTGCTGAGTATCCCGTGAGAAACAATACGACGTGAAAAGTATTAAGTAGGGATCTATAACGAAAATCTCAGGGCGGTATTGGTGCCTTTTCACCCAAATCGTATTGTGGACGCGCCATAGGAGTTTCATTTGCACCGGAAACAACTGGAGCCGCACCGTGAGATCGGCAAACAAGCCGGCCGGAGTAATTTCGCTCATTCTCGGTATTGTTAGCTGTAGGTAAGACGCGTGTTTATCCAGACTCCTAGCGCGTCTAGGAATTTCTTAGTCCATCCTGCCTGACCGTTTAAATGTAAAATATCTTGATCCCCTATGCAGAAGCATGGTCGGAAAACAAATATGTAAGTTTTCACTTTCTCCCCGCCTAGTGTTTATTCATTGCATTTAAATTCTCCTCCCAGTCGATCTTTGACAGGTCAGACATCTAGAATAAGCGATATGCATTTATTAATCTATCCTGTGTCGTGCGAAACCGTCAGCCGTATTGTTTTCGCAAATATCGTATCTAATCTTCTATTACAAATCTAATATTTTTAAAATATAGATCTGATTCTGTGAGAACGCAGTACCGCTTCAGACCAAATGTTATATGTCAGGAAAGGGGTTGTTCGATAGTGAAAGGACCGTATCTCTCGTGGAAATATGTTTTTTCTAAGGAGGATTTACATAAAATAGAAATTATATAATAATGTACACGAAGACAACCGTATACTTGTTTTAATATAACCGCATTACTCCTATTAAGATATTTATTCATGACATTTATTCAAATGGACCGATGGTTTATACGTTAGAACCGTTAGTGTTTTTCATTTGAAATCGTGAGACCGGAACCAATTCACTCAATCAATAAGCAAACGTAACTCGTCGCAGTAACAGGGTCCCATAACCTCTTTTTACTATCGCTATTGACCGACAAAGATAAACGGGCACCATCGTATTCTGAATACCCTCAGTAGCATTACTAGAGCTTAATAATTATGTTTCTTTCATTTGATACTATCATCTCACGTTATCAGGCGATATATCAATGGAAAATTACTTTGGCACCTATGGCAGATAGTAAACAGTATTTTGATTCGAATTCCCAAAGTTTTTATGTATTTTATTGAATATGAATATTTTATTGAATATAATTGAAAAACTTAAGTTAGTATGTAATAGTAACACTGAATTTAAAATATTAACCAATCAATAATATTTACCCAATACTCAATTTCCTCATTAGAGACGCGATCTTTTATAGCCTGTGCATAATATAAAGATCATAAGCGAATACTCTAAAGTAATTGAATGGACTTTCATTAAAGCCTCAGTTCATGCGGTGGGAGTAATATTGAATTTTCTCTTTCGTTACACTGGGACCGCGGGTCATAAACTTATGCTCAATTATAATAAACGTTTACGGAGGTTGTGTGGATGTGAGAATACGCCGCTTTTATGATCAGGCGGGTGGAGGGGAAAGAGAGGCTGCAGGAATAACGCATTAAAGACGTCTCGGATGCCAAAGCGTGCTCTTTTTGTACCTCGCAGTCTGCGGCCTGGGCCGAGCTGACCAATCAAGCGGTGGGTTCGATCGCCGCCACGTCTACGTTACGTTACGGTACGTGAATAGAAAAGAGAAACATTGGGAAACGAAACTCGTTCCAAGCGATGGCGTTCGTTAGATGCATTTATGTATCGATGGTGTCGGCACTCCCCGCGGTCTACCTGCATTCGTCACACATGGATGATCCATTATGAGAACGGAATAATTTTTGTGTGCAGGCAGTGTGACGACACCGTTACAAAACTGTGGTTACATAGTAAATGTGACTCTGGAACATGTCAATATCCTACCAAATGTCCTTAAGCGTTAGAACCATCCCTAAAACGTCTCCGGCCCTAGATGACGGGGCCTACGCGTTTGCGTAGATGTGCTACGAAGTGCTACGGGAGTCGTAAAACTGGAATAAGAGTTATAAATTTTACAAAAGTAACAAATCTTTTTTTAGTAATAACCTCTTTAGAGTTTTATTAAAGGTGTTGTGGGTTATCAAAAGCCAATATTTAAAATTATATTAAAAAGGTATAGTAACAGAATCTTATAAAAGTTTAAGTAGTTCAAATAGTTAATTGAAAAAATGAGCACTGTGGTGACTCAGCATTTATTGCGCATTTGTCGAGTGGCTAACAGTGCACAGGCAACATGATAACTCACGATCGCCGAAAAAAACGCTCGTGAAAAATTATAAATAGTCACATCGAACGTGCTATCTCATTTGACTTGGTGTCTGATGCGGCGGGCGAGGCTGACGGCGGACGAGCGTGAGAAAAAATATACGGCGTGCTTCGTCCGTAATTGGTCTGATTGAAACGCGACTCTCGTTCGGGCGTTCCGAGAAGGCTGCCGGCTCGTTAGGACACTGTCCCTGGCGGGGTAGCCCTCCGCGGGCCGCGCCCAGCCGCATTCCGCGACGCAACGCCGATTTCGTATAGATACTCGCCGCTTTTTTGAGCCAGCGCCGATCGGCCCCGTAATTGGTGCCCGCGCGCACCGTACGTATCGAGCGCTTTCATCGCATCGGCCCCGCGAGGCGAGTACACGCCGCATGCACCGCGCCGCGTGAAAAAACAGGCCGCGGCGAAACATATGACGCGCCGAGATCCGCCGTGCACTTATTATCTACGGGACGACGCCGAATGAGGCCCCGTCGGGTGGCCGGCAACGCGGCGCAGCGAAGACGCCTCGCCCGCCGCGACCGGGCGTAGCGCGGGCGAAAGGCTGTAGGCACCGAATGTACGCGATCCTAAAGCTCATGTATAATTTATTCGTGGACACGTGGCGTTACGCCGACAAGTGTTAACGCCCTTTATTAGGTTTAGACAATGTTCCCCCGTGTGAATGCGGCCCATTAATTACCAACGCCTCGGATCCGGACGAACGTTGAATCATTAGGCGCTCAAATGTTACACGAGAATATAAAGTGCCTCAACGTTTCTAAATAATCAACCGGAGTGAATTACGTAAACTCAATAAGTCGTGTAAGTCGACACGAATATGCCAATGTAGTTTTCCGTGTTCTAGCGTAAAGAGCAATATATGTATATTTTTCCTCAATATCGATTCAAATTAAACTAAAAATGCATTCGCTGTTCATGACTCATGCGTACGTTATTTATGTGCATGTGCAGTTTATTTGTCATTTTTCGGAATATAAGAGTAGGTATGACACACGTATATTTTTGGAAGTGCGCGAAAATATCGCGCATGAAGCGTATTTGTAGACTACGAGACACGATTTTACTGCTTCACTCGGCCATCGCCGTATACTTTAATATTCAGAACTTTTTACGATTTTAAAAAAGGCGTGAAATCATCACGTTGTCGAGTCGTTTTGGCCCACCGGCACTTCACGGCGTAGCTTTTAGCTTTGCATACCTATAGTATGCATGTTGGGGCTGCAATGTGTAGAGTTCGGCTCCTATTGTTATTCCTTTCGTCGTCCCATTAATCAATGTACCGTCACAAATCTGGAATTCCAATTTCTCGCCGATGCTCAGACGGTGGCCGATTTTAGAAATCAACGGAGTGAACGACACGAGAGAGTAGAAGCGAGTGCTCGCGCGGAATACGCACACGCGGATGTACAATGCAAAAAGTGCACAAAACCGTATGATTAATGCGATCAGCTGTTTCCCGACGCAAGGAAAGTCAATCGGAACCGGACCGTGTGCCATTTGAAAGTAGGTCCACGATTTTATAAAAGAAACTCACGCATAGATCGGCGAGTGTGATGCTGTTGGCCGTGTAGAAAACCAAAAGCTCGGCGGGCAAGCCCCGGGAGCTGGGCTCCCTCAGTTTCGAGGCAAGCAGAAGGCACGCTGTACCCAGCAGTTGGAGTTGACTTTTGCCCACAGTGCAAATGCTCAGGAATCGGTCCAGGTACGATATAGCCAACGGGAAAACCTCCTCCTGACAGCTCTGATCCTCGCATACCTGCAAAGGAACAAACACATCAAAAAAGGTATTCATACCTCACCGAGAAATATAGCCGCGCCCAAAACACGCAGAGTTTATCACGCGGAGTTCCTGATAACCTATATATGTAATTTATAAATTTGTAAAATACTTCTGCGTATGCATGTATATGTTGCGATAAATACAAGACGCAATGCTTCCCTGCTGTTGAATTTCTTATCATTGCTTATTCATTTTGAGTGGCGAGTCAAATAATAAATCGGTATCGACTTTTAATAAAAATGCCTATGTGTGCCTACGGGTTTTAAAAATTAACGATGTTTAGTGACGGTTAGGATTTGAAATGGGCCGAAGCCAGAGCGGACAGGTTGGCGGCGCGGGGAGTAACGGGACTTTCAACAACGGCCGAGATGTCGGTTATTGTTGGAAATTCAATTTGCTCGGCCACGGGTAATGAGAGCTTGGTCCCTTTGGATACAAACTCGGAGGTCGGAGGAAAGTCGGAAAAGTACCAGTGGACGTCATCGGTCCCATAGTAAGTGGAGAACGTTACAAGAGACTCGGACTGTCTCCCGCATAGTTTCGCACGGTAATTCGAAGCGGCGCGGATGTAGAAACTATTGTGGCACCGTGAAAATATTTATACCTACGCTACCTACTCAGCTGTTTGTCCCACGCTCGTGATCCCGCCGTCAGCTGATTAACTTATGTCTCAGCTTAACGTGCCCATTGTTCTCGGAATTGTAGCTTCAGTCATATAGCACGGTATGGGAAAACTCGCTGCGGAGCGTAAATTAATGGGGCGTCAATTCGTTTCGTTCCCATCGACGTCAACCGCGTGTTTGAGGTGAAAACAATGCAACTACTATTTGAAACGGATTCCGCTTTGTAAAGACGAACAGTTCTCTTGACTTTGCAATATCGATATTCTTTTTTGCTTCTTTGTTTGGATTAAAATATTACAAAATTTAAAAAAATAATGTGCTGTTCCAGTGAATCACAATTAAGATGAACTTTCACACCTTCAAAGCGTGTTTCATACACTAATGGGAAATAACATTATTTCCATCAAATCGAACATGAGACAATGACCCCAAACGTTTTGCGTAGCGTGCCACCCGCGTAACGTTGTGGTCCGTACTTCGTAAGTGCAAGTTAATTTAATGTAAGACAGGTAGATGGGTAGGTATATCGAAATGTCAGTGACCTTACAGCCGCAGGTTGAGTATACTTTGCTGAAATTTGGTATGTGACTGGTTTAGACGGAGCAAAACCACGAGATCTCGGCGAAGTGAAATCGCCGCATGCGCCGCCATCGCACTAAGAATGACGTCAGCGAACCGTCTCGCCCGTCCCACGTGGCCGAGCTCTTCACAGCTGACTGCTTTTCCATTTACTTTAAGATACCAATTTCCACTTTTATGTTTATTTTTCTCAATTTTTAAGCTTCGTCTTAATTTCAACAACACAACATATAATTTGTGATACATTGTTCTAACTATCGACAAAAGCAAAGGCATATTATTACTTAAAATATCTATTAATTAATGAATAACGCGAATTTTTTGATTACAAAAATTATAACACTTCGTTAGTGATTGTACGTCTACCTACTAGCGACGATAAGTGCGCCGCGTCCGGCGTCAGCTGTGTGCGTGTCAAAATCAGCTGATTATTCAAATAGAACGAGCGAGTCGCATCGGTCGGCGACCGCCTGCGTTCCGGCCGGGGGCCCCGCGCTCGCTCGCTACCCAGCGGTACGTAGCGAGTACATTCCGAGCGACCATTATGCTGCCTATACAGTGTCGCTCTGCCCCAAAAAGTGCACGTTTTTCACAGTGCCACTACTAAGACGTATAAATACGTTATTTCAAATGCCGGCAACGGTGTGTTATTCAATTGTTTTACATGTACAATTTGCCACGTTTCCAGGAAATGTGGCCAATAAGCTTTATTATTGTATCGTGAGGAAAATGATTTTTTCCCCCAAACCAATATGAAGTGAATTACAAGTATTGTATACTTCGGGACTTGTCACATTCTAATAGGATTCTAATACGAGGATACGAAAACATAATCAGCTGATCGTGTAAACATTGACACTGCGTTCGAGCGGTTGCTTTCATACCTACCCAATAAAGCATATATCATACCGTCCATGCTAGCGATCTTCCTGAAATACAAACGGGAACACATTCAAGATCGGGCACCACGGCGACCAGCGAGGAGTAGGGGGGAGGACGCTGCGTAAGCGGCCGCCGCCAGCGGGCAGTGGCAAGAGCATACGGGGCCCACGGCACCGCCGGTGGCAGCAGGTGAGGGCTACACGTGGCCGGACTACGGCGAGCGAACAAAATGGCGAACGTCGCGGGTGTGGGTGCGGCATGCGCATGCGGCCGGGCGCGCTCACCTCTAGCATCCACTCGGCGACGATGCGGCGCATGTGCGGCGTGATCTCGGTCTGCAGCGTGCCGAAGTAGTTGGCCGTGACCGCGTAACGCTCCTCGGTGCGCAGCAGGTTGTCGAGCACGCGGCGCCGCAGCAGTACCGGGTCGGAAGCGGCGGCCCTGTGGGTGAGAGCCGGCCGCGGGGGCCCATCGCTGTCGGGGCTGACGCGTTCCTCGCACAGCAGGTCCATTGCACACCGCACTGCGGCTTATCCGGGCTCGCTAGCGGTTCGGTGGCGCGCGTACAGCTGATCGACTGTGTGCGACTGTGCTGTGCGTTGCGACGGCGGCGAGTGCGCGAGTCGCAGTGAGCGGCCGGTGCGCGCCTCGCCGCCGAACATATGATCGGAGGGGCGCGGGCGGGGCGCCGCCGCCTGTGAGGCCCGCACGCAGGTTTCTCCCGATTCGACGTTCGAATAATAATACATAATACGTTCTCTCGCTCCCTCGCACACCGCTCGGCCCGTTCCGATTCTCGCCTCTCGTTCTTGTATTTACAAAATGAGATGAATTCCGAGGATTGATTTTTATAAAAGTGACCATACGACTACAATACTCACCTACTTGTATATATGCCGGTACATTGACAGCGGTTAATTACGAACAGGTTGATTTTCCCACTGACTGTGTGAAATTCAACCGACATGGAAAGGCGCGTCGTTAATTGCTAAAAAACGCTGGGATATCTATGCCCGCTTGACAATAACGTGTTTTAAAATGGAGCGTCCCATTCAGCTAAACAGGATTATATATAACGACAATTAGGGTTCAAACTACTATAAATATATATTTTTCGTATTAAATAATTATAGGATATACATTTTTAACATACATATATATATATATATA
>DWHO01000252.1:0-22794 GCA_018247575.1 Eurytides lysithous rurik | reverse complement strand
ATTAAGGAGTAAAATTTATATTTTACTCCTTAGTAGGGCAAGCCGGGCTTTTGGGCTAGTATGGTAGTACCACTACTCCTTCAGATAAGTATTTTTGAATGCAGTAGTACTCTCGTACCGCATGGGGCCGTACGCCTTATTGTGAGCGACGGTTTCCATCACTGGTTACTCCCCCTAAAAGAAGTACCGTTCATGTTTTAAGCATGTTTCTCCTGTATTCCCTTTTTTTTAGTGCCTCTCGTACAAGAGACGATTGTTTTAGTAAGTAAAGGAACGTGCGATAGTCTAAGAGTAAGCTCTTTAGTAAGACTAAGCGCCCATAATACCGTTTCAAGCGGACATGGCAGCATTTGAAACTACACCCGTTTACGTGTCAGTACCGTCTTTTAGTCGACGCCATCTAGCGGTAGCTTGCAGCAGTAAATATCTGGCTGTAAGAGCAAAGGAGGAGCGAGTGCACTTGTGTTTAGGCAAACACTTGTGCACTATAATGCTGTCGTACAGTTATTTGTTTTCTTGTAGATTGGCCGTTGTGGCCAAAATCGATCGCAATGTCCCCATAACTAAGTGTTAGAGGTCTAAATCGTGTCCGTGTGTTTGTGACATAAAGACTTAAGAACGGCTTAACAGATATTACTGAAATATCGGCACAGTTTTTTCAACCTTCATCCACACCATTAACTTAATAGGTATGCTGATTCAGCTAGTGAATAATAATATGAAAATCGTACCATCGAAACTGCCGCGTTGCTGAGCGAACTCTATCAGGGCTGCGAAAGTCGCCGCCGAGGGCTTGTATACGAAAACGCCAGAGTTAAAGCAGTCGGGCCAGCCGACGTCGGGCGCTGCAGAGAGTTCCTCTCGTTCGAACAGCTCGTCACAGTTCTGCACCACCTGAACGAAAATCAAACCTTATTATGTTGTAGCCAATGTCTGCTTTTCTTTAAACAAGCTGAACAAAGCTTCAGCATTCATCGAAATCGTTTTAGTCTCGGTTTAGAAATAAAATCCATCAACATTTTTTCGTGACCATAAAAGCACATTGGCTAGTTTTCTTTTACGAGATACAATGACGAGACGAGAAAATTTTATACCTGATGGTAAGCGAGACGCCTGTCCACAACAACACAGTGCCTCTCAGAAACCGTTTGGCCTGTACTGTATTTCTGGTTTCCATTTGAATAACTGGCAATGCAGTGTAAAGTATACGACGTTGTGCCAAGAATAGTATTATTTTAAGATGGTCAGCAATGGTAGGAAGATTCAAGATTCCGTCAATGCTAACATCACAATATTGCAAATTAACGTATCGCAACGCAGTAACCCAAACAGTAATGCGTTGCGGTTATAAAGCCAATTCTAAAGAAATATCCGTGTATAAAAATATACCATCTTTATATCTGGATGCTGTTTAGCGAAACAAATTAGCTTTCTTATAGTTTTGATATGCTCAATTAAAAAAAAATTAATGTTACTGATCTGTAAACATACAGTGTTAGTTACTATACGACACGCTCGTCTGGCAATAGAGAAAAAAAAAAGCAACACCTCAGTACTTTTCTTGTTAAAGTACTGACAGTTTGCAGTTTACATAATTATCCCTTCGAATCAGCGAAAGAACGTGTCTCATTGCTTCAGATATTCCGTTGGCGACAGTTGAAGTATCACCCCAAAACGTTGTCATGCAAAATTCACCAACAAGTACAAAAATAGAAGTAGGTAGGTATTGATGCGATAGCATGCCGCCATGCGTTCATTACATGATCCCTCCATGATACAACAATAAATTAAGATACATTTACAGTCATCGAAAGCCAATAAATTGGATTAGTCTACATCCAATGTGATCTAATTCAATTTATCGGCCTCGAGCGTTTTAGCTCGGCGCTGTGATCTAACAAATCTAATTTGTCGTATATTTTTTTCGGGCAGCACGATTTAGGTCCATTAAATCGGTAGAAATCTAATTTGTCGTATATTTTTTTCGGGCAGCACGATTTAGGTCCATTTAATCGGTAGCAGAGTGACGCTGCGTCTCTCGACACTAATAAATGCAGAGAGCAATATTGAGCGCTTTTATCTGTACGTGGTTAAGCTTCGTTTGACACAATAACCCGCGATAAAGACGCGCGGTATGTCAATAGAATTCATTGACGCGCTATCACGCTTTGTTTTTGATGAACCATTAAGAACGACAAATTTTTTCTCGAGTTACATAATATCAATGAGGCGTTTACGTAACTTAATGTCGTTGGAACATTCGTTTTGTTCAGTTAAACTAAACCAAAATACCATTTCGCGTTCACGTGGTGCGTATTAGAGAAAAAGTGAGAATGAAAGTGTTTTACGAACATTGGAACGCATCCAAAACTGGGCGGCGGGAGATATTTGGGCCACGGTTATGCGTCCCGTCATTTCGTCTTACTGCCCCGCCGATTACATCCGGTAACATTGACTTTCCCGTCGTGTAAACAACGAAACGAAATAGATTTAACGGTATTAGTGTAGGGTCGTTAATCGTTAGATAAACCAACGAATCGTACGATCATAAACCGATAAAATATGCGTTGCCTCGCTGACTTGTACCGCCAGCGCGATCATGTCCCGACAGACATACCGGACAAGCAATAAATAGTTGCTGGAAGGCGCGCCAGTGAAAATAAACGATTTTTAACGCTCTCCATTTTAAGACTGTTTCCATTCGAAATTGATGACGTCGATCGCGATACTGGTTGATTAATTATATTTAAACGCTGAAACAAAAGTCATGTTGTTAAAAAGGAGGTAGGCAGATTTTGGGTTATTCTATTTAGCATTTAGTAGACTTACACAAGTATAAGTAATATATCTCGAAAAATTGTCAAGACTTGTTTATACGTCGAAACCATAATTATTATATGAAGTGAAACACTTTTTAAACTATAGTCAAAAATTATTACAAAATAAAAATGCAACAAAAATAGACACAAAATCAATAATACTTGTATTTGCTTTGAGAATTCTGTTGAACGATAAATCTTTATCAACGAGCTCAAATAACAATAATGGAAGACAAATATTGACTTTAAAACCGGCAGTATCATTTATACATTACGAACTTTCGATTTTTAATTATTGACTGCATTTCTTTATCTGTAAACTATGATAAATAGAGATCAATTTAAATAGCTGCATTCAATATACGTACATGCTACATATCGGGCTTTATTTCAACAATACTGAATCTAACGTATACTTTACAACACCCTGGTTGGAGGTTTTTAACGATACTGATTTGTAAATTGATTGCCTATCATATTCTTCCGCATTTCGTCCGGTGAGTAAGGTGGCCCGTGACCCAACCTCCTCCGTTTCCCCTCCCCTTTTTTTTCTTGTTTCCCCATCCCCTTTCCGCCCCCTACCAGAAAGTTCGATGTCCATGGGCAGCGGTTATCGCTTTCCATTAAGTGAACCGCTTGCTCGTTTGCGAAGGCCAACTCAATTTTTGCCCATTTTCGGTTTTTTTTACGAAAAATTACTTACTATTAGTGCTGTGCACATCAAATTTCAAGAATGGGTATAAAACGTGTTGGTGTAGTGGTTATTGGAGTTATCGTTATCATAGATTTTAAAAATTCATAACTCACTGCTCTCGGTAATTTACTTTAAAAATTAAGAGAAAAGAGAGGCAAAAATTAAAATGTTGTAATTTATCAATATGTGTTTAGCCAAACTAGTCATCGTAGGTAAACCTATTAACCTAAAATCTAAAAAAAATTACAATATTTCAAGACATGTGAAGCCCAACAAGCCGCGATGGCGCCGTGACGAATTACGCGCTAATACCTTACCTATAAAGTGGAGGCCATTGCCCTGCAATAGGACTTAAGTGTATAAGCTGGACTATACGTAACTTTCATCGTCCATTATGCGTTCAGCAAACTTATATGTCTTTTCATCCGAATGTACACGCATAAAGTCGAATCAAATAAGGACTTACCACCACACGCGGCTATGGCGAGGTGCTTTAATTTTTAGTCAGTAGTCAGTAAACGACATGTCTGCTCATAAGAACAGAGCGCCATACAGAAGCTGCTTGGCCTTGGATTTGATCTGTTATATATGTGAACACAGTACGCAATGACGTACACTCAATTGTTAGGCGGCTGGATAGCTAACAATGCGGGCGGACTCTGCTAGTGAGTCCTACCACTTAACGATAAAGATGGTTAAAAGGAAAACTATCAGGCGCCTTACCAAGGTGTCCGCGTCGAGGAAGACGCACTTCTCGTACTGAGTAAGGTTCCAGCAGTGGATCTTCGTGAAGGTTATGCCCAGCTCGGGCCGTTGCAGCAGTGCCAAATGCGCCGCGTCACCAGAGTCAAGGACGTCCACCAATACCACTTCCGCGAACACAGCACTAAGACGATCCCTGAGGACAGAAGTGTGGAGTTCGCTATCGACATCTACCAATTTTTATTTTTGTTGACGAGACGTGCAAATTATATGCCGAATAATACTCGACACGCTTGCTCATACAAACAATGCACCCAAAGTATTTTCAAATACACAAGTTTATAACAACTGGGTTCTGCTCCGTGCCATAACAGTGAGTTTGTGTACGTTTATGTCTATCTGTATGTATGTTTGTATGTCTATGTGGTAATGGATTTCTACACCATTAAGATAATAATGATGTTTTGTTTCGCATTTTATCACGATGAAAATTGGAGCTGATATAAATCTAAATTATTTCTTAGAAAAATCTCCATATCATATACTAAGACACAAGAGACCAAGATAAAAATGAAGATATTAAGAGAAAAAATGAGAAAGTCGTGTATTTCGTTTTTCCCAATTCAGACAAAAATAGATTATATCTGTAATTTCCACCTAATAAGTTAGAAAATGAATCAAAACCATCAGAAGTGTTATAAACCTTCCTGAAAACACTACTAGGAAACTAAATCAAAAATATGGTTCCAGTGCCTACGATATACAACCTGACACTTAATACGGACAGTACTATGCTACCCTATTATATAAAAATGATTCAACTCCAAGTAATTTACCGTTTATATACAATTATTAAACAAAATAGTTCAAGGAGAAACTTAAACGTAAGCTATAGGCTTCGGCATCGCAGGACGTAAGTTCGATTCCCATCCGGGACAAATATTTGTATAAACTATAGACGACTGTTCCGGATCTGAGCTATTGTCCATGTGAAATTTATATAAGTAAGCCGCCCCAATAACATATGATAGAAAAAAAAATGTAGGATTTTTTTACGGACGAGAGACGAATTTTTAATAATAAATAAAATGACGAGAGGGAGAAAGCCGTGCATCTGATGATAAGTGGTGTCCCTTTCCGATAACTATGCAGGACACGATTTTGTTCTGTATGAGTGCAAAACTGCTTAATTCTTTGCTACGCTCGTCATATAGATAAGATGGTCCATATATATAGTATAGCTACCCAAAAAACAACATTGCGCTTTAAACAGGAATACAGTAAGTGCTTGTTTAAAACTCCTAGTAGTAGAATAACTGACCATATAGTGCTATTACTACAGGCGGACTTAATCAAAATTATTTATAAAAATAAACATATTAGCTATTATGAAATGTATTACTTGAAAATAGTCGTAAAATATAATTAGCACCCGTAAAATGACTCTCGTTATTTTAAATATGGAATAAAATAGGAAAATTAGGGAACAATTATCTTTTATTTGTTGCCTTTTATATGCTAGGTCATTGCGTTCATAGTTCTACTATTGAGATTTACAATTGTAACTCGTTAAAATGATTATAATTGAAATTTTATAAAAAAATGAAATGTAATTGTCAACATCTAAGTTTTATTAACTGTACAATTATGCAATGAGTGTTATTAGTTTTACTACTCACGAGCTAAATATACAATTCTCTAATGAGTTTTGTCGAAATATTTTAAATGCTTATCTTTCAGTAACAAATAATAAACTCGATATAAGAGTAATTAATAAGATCTATTAAAACATGGCGAATGTGAAAGGCCTTTCATTTCTTGCAATTAAGCTTCTTAGTTCAGGAAGTTATTGTCTTATTGTACCTCATTGGATCAGTAACGGAAGGTGTGATGAGGACCACTGCTGGATAAGCCGAACCGGCGCGGCGCAGGGAGTGTGCCAGCACCAGGGCTCCTAGGCCGTAGGAGTCGTTTGTAGCCAAGGTAACCCATGCTCGGTCTGGAATTAAAATTTTATTAGAAACCCTTAATAGAATAAACAATACAGCTGTTACCCTTAGCCATTGATAAATGATTATTGCCTCTTCACGAGATCTAAGACACTTCTAGAATTGCCATCGCATTTCTAATGTTATAGTTAGCTTCGTCTACTCACTGACCAAGCAAAATGTTGAATAAAATACTTTCAATGCACGTTAACCTCGATATTTTCCCAGAGGATACAAGATAGTATGCGACTTTGCATTCACTTGTTCATCTTTTTCACTCATTAGCCCCTTTATTGTATTTAAAACATAACTATTTTCATACATATATATAATTGTTAACGTTAAAATAAGGTTACTTTATTATCTGTGGTGTTAAGATTTCATGAAGTAAACATGGCAAAACAATCATTGTATAATAATGTAATTTTATGTCTTTCTATAAGAAGTGTTATGGTAACACTTATGTTGTTATAGTAATAACAACCTGAATGCTTTAAACAAGGAACCAATTATAGTATTTAATAATAGACAAATTGATAATATATAAGTAAACATGAATAATTGTAAATAAAAAATTGTAAATCTGTAAAAAAAACGCTAAAACGTTTTATAACGAAAATTAAACATTATCATATAAACGCGAAAGTTTTCGTTTGTCCTTGGGCATTTTTACTGCCTAGTTATAGTTTTTTGGTCAGCAAATGGCATTGGTAATCAATTTGATAAAAAATTATACGAGGAAAGAATAAGAGTCAAGTTCCACACACAGAAAATTCTAGTAAATGCTAAAAAACTATATTTATATTGTTAAATCATAATAAGAATATTATTCATATTGTTCGTTTAATTTACACAGAACATGTACTATCTATTTCATAACATTTTTTTTTAATCTCGAAACCCAGTAGGATTACTCCTCTAACCACAGACAGTTAATGATGTAACAGTATTCCGACACTCGATAAATAAAATCATTATACGAGTCACTCAATACCATAATGCATCGCAGTGAACAATTTACCATGTGGCTGTGAAGACAATTCCTTCAATTATAATAATTCAGTGTACAACGGGTCGGGTATGTCTTGTGCAGTATCTTAATAACATCGCTCTTAATATGAGGTAAAACATTATATATGGATATACCTAACTTCCTGAAAGTACAACACGTCGTTTTATTCTGTATCATGCTACAGCCAACCAACAGATAGTCTCGCATTGTCTAAAAGAACAGCGATTCTACGTTGTACTCTCGTAAACATGGTACATTAATAATGCGCGCGTGCAAATTTAATAGCACCACCATCGCCAATCGCCAATGACGTGCATACATTTCGAAAATAGCTGGAAACCCGCGATTTTCAAGCATTACGCCATTCCCGCCCGTGTCTCGGCGGCTCGTCACTGACAGCGGCGAATTGCGCGGGAAAATGCGCAGTTCTTAGTCGCGGACACGTAGATGCGCCCACTGCTCTAGCGAATTCAAACCGGCCTGGCACGTGGACTCGTTTACAATTGGACACATTCGCTCACATCCAATATCACTATATTGGCCATAGAAAACTATTTTTGAACTGTAACGACGATGTAGCTCGTATATATGTCAACGGCTCAGCGTCACACGGCACCGTTTTGTCCATATGTAGCGTGTTAGTCATTTTGTCATTCATGCAGTGACTAGTCTGCAAGTGAGACGTGCAGAATTCAGTAAGGCATGTTCACTAACCTATGTATTAATAAAAATGTCTACTTAATACCAACAACGAGTTGTCGCTACGGACTAACTCTTATTTAATTTTTATATGCCAAAAGAATGTGCAAATTATTTATAACGCATAAGTCACCAATAAAAGAAAATGGTTGACTAGTATAAATAGAGACTATTTAATTATTTGTGATATTGTTGATTTGACAGATAATTTGTTTTTTAATGATGGAATACAAAAGGTGTTTAAAAGGTGTATAAAAAGTGGAAGTACCATTAAAAATCACGGCAATATTCACTTTAGTAAATTAATATCGAACAGCCTGCGTATTGGCACTAATAATAGTGTCTTGAGATCGCTGGAAGTGACACGAGATTTTCTCACATTTCTTTTTTCCATACATAGAAAGTCTTCTGTTTAAGGAAGTAAATTCAAGTCATTTTTACATAATGCAATTAGGTAAAATCTATATAAAGTATGCTACGACGACAATTATTTACACGGGCATATATTTCAATTGTACAATTTTATTTCGTGAAGCATAAATGTTCTTTATGATAATTAGGTGAAACGACGAAAACTCATTTTTAAACTTATTCTATCGGTCTTCGGCGAGTTATATGTGACAGAATTATAGTCGGGTAAATCACGTGGCGTATAAGTTGTCATTGTTCTAAATACGCTTTGAGTTATTCACGTGAATAACTTGTAGCTAGCGTGGGCCACAGCGCCACCGTGTAATAGACAAGTGCCGCACGTTCGGATCCGAAATAGCGCGACACAAATAAAATTGAAAATAAAACTACTCGACGCCGTCAGATATTTGGTTGCGGCTGTGTTCGCCAGGTTTCCGGGAAACCAGTGGACTATCCCAGTTTTTTTTTACTTAAAAAAAAGTAATTTATAGTTTGGATAGCCACGGAAGCAATGAAAAGCGGAACCCGTGCCATCCCCTGGTTCATATAAAAAACTATATACTCTGCGGCTTTCGGCATGCGATCAATATGTATAAAAACGAAATCAAAACGAAACATGCGAAACAATTGTACACGGACAATTGTTCATCGATTGATATTAAATATGCTTGAGTTAACAAGTCAAAGAAGAAGCTTAGCGTTGAAATAAGTTTTATTGAAATACATTCAGTTGTTCCCAAGTTTTTACGTAACAAACGGAGACGACATTTCGATCCTCTACATTTTTATAGAATATCTATATTATAACAAAATTTTAAAGTTAAAATCGTATTCATAAACTGGGCACATAAAACGAAAAAACTTATATAAATGCATAGCTGCTTCTTTAATTTAAAAACTGAGGTATTAATAGTCGGAGGACAGTTACCGGAGATATCATATAAATAGGAAATAACTTCAATGAGATCTCCCTTAAAACAAAATTGTACAAGAGGTTCCTCTTATATTTATAAAATCAAGTCTAAAAAAAATATCGTGATTTTATCATACCATTCTTTGACGTACTGTTTACAGGAGTTACGTACACTAATATTAAAACCTCATTCAAAACACATTTCCTATTACATTTATTTAACTAGCAATATCTGTCAGAACCACAACGGGAGAAATAATAACACCTGTATACCTAAGCGAAACAGACCGCCATCAACTTCTATTATATTTTCTAAAGAGGACTCACACGGACGTTTGTGACGGGTTCCTTCTTACTTTGGTTTGTTGTATTTTAGTTACTTTGCATTGTTTATTTTAAAAGCGATCATCCCACTCTTTGTCTCAAATAATTTATTTATGCCGAAAATCATGCTGATCCGTGTCACAGTTTTTGCGTAAAAGAAACGCAAGAAACACGCGCATTTAAAATATTTGACGAAAGCCTTCCACTTAGCAACTAGCAGCCTAAATGGCGATTTCCCCCGTTTGTACGTTTCTATGCGGCCCTAAAAAAACTGAATCCTTCTTTTTGAACTTTATTTACAGTAACAATAGCGCTTATACTGTGACAGTTTACATTCCACAATGAATGCGATGAGCAGTCTGCCTCTGGTGGCGTGCCCACTTTATACAATTCACGCGAACATATTAACATGACATTGTTCGATTGGGTCTCGAATCGAGTCGTACTTTTAACCCACAATTATTAACTAGAACCGGTTCTTAATTATACATTAACGAATTTTTTTCTAATTTACTTCCAGTTTGTTCGAATGCTTAAGTAATACATATTTAAATTATATTAGTTAATATGTAAAAGAAAATAAAAGGAAATCCTTGCCCGTAAATATAGTTTGCAAATGGTTAATATTCATTTTTATCGAATGTCGTTTTAACGCTGGTAGAGAGAATCGCGAAACTGTTTGACGATTGCTTAATTTTTTCTCATAACCACACAATTTCAGAAACTTGTATTTGAATGTTTTCAAAAGCGTCAAGCGGAACCGTCAGCGTCAGCAAAATCATTTAATGTTTTTTTTTCGATATCAAATTGAAAAAAAAAAGTTTAATTTCGAAGTCATTGTGATATTTTCGAACGTATGATAATACTTTGAATTTATTGGAAGCGTTATATGTTCATTCTAATAGCTGCGCGGTACGTCACAACGGGGCCCAATAAGGCACTTGAGAACCGCGCCACAGGATCAGCGCGGGGAGACGGGAGCAATGTCCCTGCGGTTTCTATTTAGGTGCGGCCGGTCCGGCGGTAAACCAAGCGAGCAGACAGCCGCTTGACGCTGCATAAGAATGCAACAAATAACAAATAATTCTTTTTTCTCCCTTATGTCTGCAGAAAGACTCAATGACAAGTCAATTTTCACTTAATCGTTGAATTTAATCACACATTAGCTAATATTTTCATACTATCACTTTATAATGCCACAAATCCTTATCAATCTGAAAGTGTGTTTGTTATATATAGTTAAGTCTTTCAAGCAGCGGATCTATAGCATTTTAAGTATAGATGATGGCGGTTGCATTCCATCAAGTATAGTTATGTATAGTACATGGGCATTTATCTCGGAAAGAAAGCAAAAGATCTGAAACCAAAATTCACTTAAGAAAAGGTACACTCAAATTCTAGTAAGTTAATACCGAAATATGATTTGTAGAGATTCGTGTAAAGCATTTAATTGCTTTTATAATGGGATATCATGTTGGTTCATTTAAGATTATCCTAGATTAAAAATAAAATGTATTGTCCTATAATAATTTCTAGTTCTTAAAGTATAGAAATACAAATATGTGAAAATATGGACATTTTATAATAAAAAATGCAAATAAAAGAAAACTAAAATCAGGACAGACAATAACTGTAAGAGAACTGAAGAACTTTGTTAAACGAGACTTTTTATAACTTAAGACGAGTTCATTTACAAATTCTTCGAAGTTTTTGTAACTTTGTTGTTGCAAATTCCATAGAGGTACGGTTGCATATTGTCTCTATTGAACGGCGAATGTATAAACGTTGATTGTCATACCACAATCAGGTTGGACAAACCTCCGCAGCGTGTATTGAATATCTTTTATTAAACCACAAGACCACCAGATATCCAGACACAGGGTTAATAATCTCAATTTCAGTATCGTATTACTTCTAGTAGAAGTGATCTTTAAACATAGGAATGGTTTTCACTAAAAAAAGTGTTGCTTTTCACACAAAAGTATTTATATCGTTATGAAACCCTCGGTCAAGGTCACTGCATCAATACATGAAACGAATTATTGTTAGTGGGTATGTGTAACGATAAAAGAGTAGTTTTATGATAACATTAGTCTGTTTACAATCTCGCAAAGTTTAATCTGATAACAAGATGCAAAATGTGAACATGTGTATAGGGACTAAATCATTCAATTCTAAAGATAAATATTAACAGACAATTTTTTAATTAGATCATTGAAATCAGTAAATTATCCGCGTAGATTGGTGTATGTCTGGTGGATAATTTTGGTTTCGCTGGTTACTACGTTTATGCTTTCTAGCATCGATATTGTCTTTCGAGCTAATAAAATTAGTTGTTTAAAAATAAAATAACGAAAAAGGTATAAAACCCTCTGAATTAATTAAAATAATCATCGGGATCAATATTTAAGTGTAAAATTATATTAAATTTGATTATGTATTTTGTTGCAATACCTATAAAATAGAGATTGCCATACATAGAAATTTGAATAAAAATTTCATATTTACATTTCCATTATTTATAGAATTGTTTTTGGATTTTTCCTTCTGAACGGTAAAATGTGTGGTTCTAATTAGAGGATGAGATGATAATTAAAATATATAATAAATTAGTTTTTTTTACTTTTATTCGCAATGTTATTAAAGAAGGGTCAAATCTAAAAATAAACAGGAATATGAAGATAATCGAACAACGTATTATGTTCAACTTTTTCTACAACTACCCAATTTCTTAAAAAAAAATATTTAAATAATTAATCAGTTTTGCCGGCATAGGATAAAATGTTTTTAGGTTTTAAAGCAAACATTTTTATACTATTTTAAAAAATAGGAAATACTAACTTGACATTCTGCCGCCGGGTGTAGTCTCGTGTGTGACAATTCAAGTCACCCTTTATGTATCACAAGCTACACGCGCTCCTCGCACAATACTGGCGAATGGTACGTGAACGCGATAGCATCGGCTTTCCTATCCCCGTCATTTGTGGCGCTGCTGTTCGGAGCTGCCATTTTAGCGATTTCCGCGCTGTATCTGGCATCTATGAAAAATTTCTCGTTTTAAAAAATTTAACAATATATGGCACTCTTTAGATATAAAAAATGTAAAATAAAACGTGACCACTATTTCTATGTCTATATCACTTTTATATATTTGGTAAAATGTTTAGTGTAAACATAGCAAACGCTAAAATTTGTCACTTATTAACTATATATTTTTGCTGTGAAGAAATAATGCGCTATTTGGTATTGCTTTTTTATTTGAGAAGTATCTTCAAAATAGCAATTTATGGGCTTCTTTTATGTAAGAATAATATTTTTATTCAGGCAGCACTGCCACTATTTATGAAGACATATAACAAGTCAAAGTTGTACCATTTACAATATGATTTACTAGTAAAAAAAAAAACTATAATTCATTTAATAACATAAATATTTTTATTCACAATATTAAGCGACTATCAACGTTGTAAACTAATAAAAATTTAATAAAAATTGATCGCTGTAAACCAACATTTGACATTTCATACAATGGCAACTCCAAAAAAACAGCTGTTAACGACGATCGATAGATGTCGGTGGACGTCGCTTTATTTTCGATGCCGTATATAGAATAACGGTACTTGTAGTAAAATCACATCGCAGCATGTTGCTATAGTTTCTTTCATACCTACTTTGAATTGCGGTGTTATTTAATAGAAAAAAAGACATGATTCGAGGTAGTTGGCCGATAACTTATAAAGATGTGTAAATATTATACAACACGATTTTTCGAGAGAAAAATGGCAATACGGAATATTCGATATCTAAAAAAATAACAACGTAGAACGAAAATGTCGTAGGCTGAGTTATATCGAATTGTGTTTGTTTTTGGTGTTTTCCGTGGATACGATGGCTACCTCGCCAACGACCTTAGAGACGCAAATAGACAGTTTTCTGGAACAGTTTAAGAAGAGCGCTTCAAAAGCTATGGAAGACAGAATGGAGTGGCCCGATGGTCCTTCGCCAGGTGCTGTCGTCAAATCGCGAAGCAGCTGTTTTACCCTGGATTCGGTTGGTAAGTAATATTACATTAATAAATTTTCTAGATAAAAACCTGCACCGTCTTATCATTTTATAGTCAACAAAAATTACATTAATTATTTTGTTTATGTAAAATTAATTAACACGTTTAAACATAAGTAGTTCATATTAATGGCATAAAATAAAAGATTTAAAAAATATAAACTTGTTCTTGAATTGAATTACTTATAGGGCGTAAATTTAGTGTAAATGACAAAACTCAGTGTTTGTGGTTTATCGATTAAAAATATACAATTTACGTTTCTGCCTTAAGAAAATGCCTGTTACTTGATTCAGTTTTTTGAATTTTAATAGATTTAAAATATTTAGTTCAATAATTCAACTGCATTAAAGGGTCATATAAAATTTAATTCTTAGGAGTATACAGACGTGTTCGCATATCTTATTTTTAAAACAAAAAAAACGTTGTTGTTTTTAATGCATTTTGTTAAATTATTTCGTTATATTAGGTATAGGCTACGACAAAATAGATTTAGAAAAGATCGTTACGGGTGGTCCAAAAACCATAACATAACACTTACACGGTATTGTCACTTTCAAGGAAGAATTATAGGTGGAAATTTAATTTAATTTTTTTTTATTATTATTAAAAAAGCTTCGGAATGCACCGGTGTTATTCATCACGACACCAAAGTGTAATCAGTACTGAATCGGCAAATACCCCAGCAGAGACGACGTCTTTTTCAGCTACCATTCTGTGATGCGATTGATTCAATATGAATCATTTCATTCGAGTTCACTTTCCCAAATTCGTAAATCTGCCTGGATTGCCCATAACACGAAAATCTCTATATGCAGGTTTAAGAAAATATTTTAGTCCTCTAGAATAATTTTAGGCCTTTTTTATTACATCTGTACTGATTATGGACTTCGTTAAAGTAATTAACATTTGCTACCATAATTATACGTTTTTCTAACGCTAATATACTATTAATATTCTAGTAGTACTAACAGATTTGTTGTGTGTGTGGAACTGGCACTTGAACGTCCATTGGTTCCACGTCAGTGCGGACCCTCGAAATAAGTGACCGATTGCCTGATTTAACTGATACGGACATTTTAGGCCTCGTATGGACTACATTTTAACATGACAAAATGACACACAGCCTTATATATTGTCAATATTTGTATTTACGATATATGGAATTTTCGTACAAGTTTTTACGTACTTACTGTAAACTTGATATTCGTTAGAGGAACAATTTTTTTCAAAAACAGTAATAGTAATACGTAAATCATTTTGCTGTGCTATAGTCAATACATATGAGGTAAAGTAAAGGTAAATTATACAAGTACAATGCTAACACAGTGTGAGAATACATAAAAATGCAGCGAGCTGCGTTCAAAGCCCATTATATTAATTGTAGTCATGTCAAGATGTTAGGAAAATAACATCACCTTTTATGATTACCTTCTTAATATCTTTTGTATTAAACACGTGAATTATTTATTAGACGTTTCACGTATTTTAGTTCGAAAAGTTGTTAATGTGTAAAAGAAATAAAAAAATATTTATTAATCGTCTTAAAAATTACCGTTGTATTCTGCGTCTATTACCAACGGCACAGTTGGTTACTGTTGTATGTGAAACATAAAAATGTCTAATGAGAAAAAAACTTGGTTTTCGATTGCTGCGTTACATGTGATGAGTTTTAAAAAAAAACGCCTATTTTTAGGTTAATTAAGTATATACATGTAATTTTAACTCCTAATGATTATATAAATAAATAAATATAAGCTCGAGCATGCGTAATATAGTATATATTGCTCTCCATCAAGATAACTAATTAAGCCTATATTTTAAAACACGCGTTTATGTTTAAATTTTCGCGCGTATCTGGATTGATGCGTCGGTGCGGAAAGGTCGATTCAAGCGCTGCCTAGCGGATGCGCACTGTACTACTTACGTGTTCTACGGCGTCCTCCGACTTTATTCACGGAAAGTGTAACGCCATATTGCTTCCGTGAATTCTACGAAATATTAATCCATTTCTCTTCAATTATGACTATAATATAAAAATGAAGTGATTTAAAATATACCAGAATCAAGGAGTAATTGATGAAATATACTTTTATGTTTCTCGGCTTCTGATTTTACGCGAAAAAGGTGAGTTTTATTCTTTCTTTGGTATGACTATATGGCCCAATATTCCACGGGAGTTCGATCCGCTATGCGATAATGAAACTTAAAAAACGCGATTAAGGTTAATAATTGCACGGTTTTTGTTATGTTTATTTACATGAATTTGAAAAGTTATCGCGGTTTTCTCGTATGTATTGTGGGGTTGTGAGAATTAGTATCATTCAAGGCGGGCTTGTCGTGTCGCTCATTGCTTATTTAGTACATACACGTAAGTACATGTGATTTGACATGAACGATCGGTTGTAGTGTAGCTTCGGACCAGCGATGTCTTACGAGAAGATGGAGGTGGTGAACCCAGCAGAGAAGGAGGCGAGTGAAGTGTTGCATTCTCTTTTGTCCGTGGAGCGTAGAAGCGTCGACAGTAAAGAAGCAATAATAGTTTCTATTCCGTCCGATCAAAACGGTGGTGGCGAGTATGGCGAAAGTGCCCAGTGGCACACTCCTGTCATGGGACAACATTCAGTTTTTGAACTGGGTAACTCACAAAATATGCAACAGCACTCTTACAATGGTCATCAAGAACAGGTATTCTATATTTTCTCATTTTTGTATAATATTCTGCTATACACTTCAAACCAAACAACCTTAAATTTTAGGTACTGTGGCAAGGTCATACCATACAGGTAGAAAATGGAGATGGTAATATGCAGGGCATGCAGGGCACATACAGTATAGCATTTGAAACAAATGTTGATGGAGAAACTGGTGATATGGAAGTGGATACAAAACCAAAAGTTGAGAAGAAAGTAGGAACTAAACGTAAAAAGAAACTGGCAGAATCGGATAGTGATGAAGATGTTTTTGATAACAAGTTGGAAGATAATCCTTCACAGGTAAATATATTAAATGTATACATTTATATCAAAAATTTGCAATTTTGTGATTTGTGATCATTTGCTATTTCACTGTGAGGGTCGGATCTGTACAGTACATGAGACTTCCACGCCTTAAGACATGTTAGTGATGTTTACATGACAACATTATGATTGTTGATTTATTTATGATTATACCACACTAAGAACTTTAAACTTCATTAATTACAATTATTCAATAAAATATGTATTTTAGTTCAGTGTATTTATAAAATTATTTATTTGAGTATAAACTTTCAAGTTAATGACAGAGTTATAATTATAAAATTAATTAAAAAATCATGTTCTTTTTTTCAGGTAAAAGAAAGACTGAAACGAGGCTGTGATTGCAAAGACAACTGTTACAGGGGCCTCAATCCAGAAGCTGTGTATCGCCACAGACTCAATATTGCAGAATTAACTAAAAGTGAACATGATATGTATTTGATGGGCATTACAATGGCAAGTTTAGCAAATCCAGCTGAAACATCAAGGCATAAAGTAAGAAGGAGATTAAGAGCATGTTATGTTTATCAAGGACGAAAGGTTTGCTTAGAGGCTTTCTTATATTTAGAGAATGTTACACATTATCAGTTAAAGAGGATCCGACAGCATGTAATGACACACGGTGTTGCGCCCAGAATCCATGGTAATGTTGGCAAAAAGCCATATAATACTTTCACACTGGATATTTACAAACATGCTACCAACTTTTTAAAAGAATATTTAAAACAGCATGCTTGCTCTCCCAAAGATGTACAGCCATCTGGAGAAGGAGGTAAGAAAACAAGTAAAACAGTAATTATACAAGGTGATTCCCGTAAACATTTGTTCGAGGCATATAAAGAATATGGAGAAATCCTAGAACCTGGTGTTAAGTTGATGGGTTATTCAACTTTCCGAGCGTTTATGAAAGATCAATTTCCTCATGTTAAGTTTGCAACCAAAAAGCAAGATATACCAAAAGATATGGTGCCTTTCCGCAGTGGTAAATGTATGACATATGATAAAAACAAGGACCCTGTTAGAATCCAACAAGAGAAAGAAAAGGCAGAAGCTAAAAAGGCAGCTTTGGAAGCAAAGAAAAAAGAGGAACAAGAGAGGGAACAACATGCTCAACAAGAAGCCCAACAACAACAACAGCAGCAGCAGCAGCAGCAACAACAGCAGCAGCAGCAAGTACAACAACACCAACAGCAACAACAGCAGCAAGTACAACAAGTGCAAGTACAGCAACATCAACAAATGCAGAATCAAGGTCCACATGTTGTAATACACCAGCAGCAACCTCAACAACAACAGGCAATGCAGCAGCAGATGCTGGTGCCCCAAGTGAGCCAACACCAACAGGTATTGACCCAACAAGTTAGTGGTGTACAGCAGGTTGCTCAACAACACTGTGTACAACCACTCGGAGTTTCGGAGGATAGCGGTCAACCAGTTGAAATGGCGCAACAAGTAATACCTCTGGCAGTTGTTCAACAGCCTCAACAGGCTTATTTAGTCACACCTGTGTCACATTTCCAAACGCGTGTTCAAGGGGCTTGGTACAGACATTGACAGGAAAGTACATCAGCATCCAAATTAACACAGGATGCTAAATAGTGTTAAATGAAAAACTGAACACTTGTAGGCATTGTTTGATGCCATGTTTTTGGCTGCATAGTTGGCTGCTTGTGAGAATGGATTTTTTAACAGCCACTAGTAACTTTGGCAATAAGTTAGTGGATACTTAGGTTAACACCTTTTCAGTATTGATTGAAAAATTACTGATTTAAACAAATATCTGTAAGTATAATTTTAATCATATTTTACACAATTTTAGTTAGCTATAGCTATGTAGTGTATTTTATTTTTTTGATTTACTTACTTTAAAATTAAACTAAATGGCTAATAAATTTAGAACAAAATTGCTTAGTCTTAAAATATTAAGCAATTTAGTTCTTAAAACTTTCATATATATGCTGCTACAATTGTATTTGTTATTATTATGGTAATCCCGCCTCCAACTATAATTTAGTATGACTATTTTATTGCTCATAATTTAGTATCATTTCATGAATGCTATAAGATGGTCATGGACTTCATATTTGTTTAGTGTCACCATTTTTAATGTATTGTTTTCCCACATTTTGTAATTCAATATAGTGTTAACATCACAATTTGCTGATAGATGTTGTATATTTGTGTACTCATGGAAGCAGTGCCTTGAAATATGACGAGGAATTTCTAATACATAGCCATGTGCAAATACTACTTGAATTAGATGTTTAGGGTATGATTTTCATAAATCTAAGTTTAAGTTTAAAATACTTAGTTTCTGGAGTGTTAGCTTTTATAACATTTATATTTTAAACATATCAAAATTTCTTATGTAATCAATAGCTTTTGAATGTATTTAATTATTCCTTTATTATTACAAAGACTAGAGAAGACAGGTTTTAATGAAATAAATAATCCTCCTGTGCTGTCTGAACTTCTTAGTGGGATAGATTAATTTATAAAAAAATTAAGAGTGTGTAGAGTTACTGTAGCATTAGATGTGTGCTGCATATGCAATATTTGAAATCATAATATTGTATTTTGATACTATTAAACTCATGAATAAATTGGTTTAAAAATAATTTTTAACATATTATCTTTGAAATTGGTGCCGTTTTTAGGAAACAATCACTGCCATTGTCTATAAAAAATTTGTGTAAAATAAACAATTTGGTTACTTTTTAAGGAAATATGGCTTTTATCAAAAAAGATAAGGAAATGAAGAATTTAGATATTTCTTACTAAATTAATTTTTTTTAACCAATTAAATGCAATTTTTTTGACATTACAGATATAACTGATACATATTTAAATAATTTATTACTTATTTATTTCAGATAAGTAATGTTTAATTACAATATGTGTTCTTGGTTATTCATTGAAGGTTTTTGAAATATCATGTATTGGCTAAATTCTTTGACTAAAAATAAAGAAAAAACATTAACTTTTAGTGAAAGAATTTTTTTTTGGTAGGAATTGCTTTCTCCACCACCATGTACTTGAGTAACAATTTAGTTTGATTTACTTTCAGATATTAGTTAAATGTAACTCTTCAAAAACATTACTTTTTTCAAAATTTCTTAAAAATTATAGTTGTCATAAACATTTTTTCACTTTTGAGTGAGTAAAAAGTTAAAGTTAGAGTAAAAAATTATTTGCTTATTGTACTTGTTTCCCACATGATGTTTGAGACAATATTCAACTTCAAGTTAAAGCCCACAGCAAGTAATAGTGTCTGTTACTTAGGGTAATAAAAATGAAATCAAAATGTACTTGTATTTTACGTTTATTGTAAAAGTATCAACCATATAAAGATAATTTGACACTTCTACACTGAGGAACTTTTAAAATTGTGCATGATGCAGGAACAATTTATGACTTTATAAGTCATAAATTGTTCCTTCATTTTCATACTGGATTTCCTTAATAGTGTGGATAACTTATAAATGTTTGTTTACATTTAAAAATGTTCGAAATCAGGTGATAGTATTCATTGCAATTTATTTTTATGCAATGAACAATTGCTTAGTGTAAAAAATTATAAAAATCATTATTTTTCAAATACATATTTTCATAAATATTTTTGAGACCAAACAACAGTTGTATGTTAAATTGTATCTTGACTTTATTTTAGTTAAGATACCGAAAAGGATGTAATTATACGAGTACAGGATAAGTGTGTAATCATATTTTAATTATAAACAGTACAGAAACGTGCCTAGAAGTTATGCTTTACTGCATATTTTTATAGTGCAATAAAAAGGAGTTTGTAAAGAGGTTCAAAGCAATAAAATCTATTGCCACCACAAAGAAAAGTTATAATAAAAGACACTGTAGAAAGGAACTCAAGATGCGATACCACATAAGATGCGATACAATGTAATGTTTTACGCATTTTTATACAACAATACTTTTTAATTTGTATTTTGTGTTTTAGTCCTGCGTATGTTGTATTTTCAAAATGGTTTGTAAACTTATATAAGCACATAGAGCCAAAGTATTTTGTGGTGAAGCTTAAAAACCTAACGTGAATAAATGATATATACATAGATACGAGGTTGTTTGTCGAAACTTGCTTCGAATCGTAGAAATTTATCTCTAGCATTATATTCGACATCAAACATATGTTCCAAGATAATTCCGTAGGAAGACATAATGTGATAGAAAATAAAACTTTTTTACGCTAGCAAGTGTGGTTATCTTTATTTATTTAACACAAACAAAAGACACTCATCGATTTCCTTAAACTAAGAGATGGACTGATCTGGATCGTTCACCCACGACATCCTCTCCTTTAATTGATCGCCCGGTGCAAAGTCGCAACCGGAGATTGTCCGTCGGGGGTGTGCGTCCGTCGCACTCGTGCTTCTCGGCTTTTCGGTCTCGGTCTCGCCAGCCACAACAATTTAATAAATTAAGCGCGTCGTCCATCTGTAAACAAAACTCATTGTTTCCTCGCCAATCGGTCAGTTTGACGACACAACTTGCGCTAGCGGCCGCCCGCGTCGTCTTTGAATTCGATTGATCTTTTGCGATATGAAGTTTTGGAAGTGCTGCACTCGTCGCGCGCGTCGTTCTACCCCTTTAGGTGAGTTGTTAATTTTAATTGTAAGAAAACATGTGTTTTATTTATTTGTAAGTGATATGTAGTGTTTGTATATATATTTTTATTTAAAGCTCTCTACACTAATTGTTATAGGCATGTCTGTCTGTCATAAGATGCCGGGATATTAATGGATACAAGAACTTTTTTTTTATTGAGGTCTTTGATTTCTAATGCTTTAAATGATAGTCGTCTGCCTTGATATACATGTACGCGATAGTTACCTACGGTGTTACATTACATTTAACGCTCGTGTCAGCTTTAATTTACAATTTATTGACAAGATACTAAAACCTTCTATTTCAATTGTAACATAAAAGGCCATTAGATATGATTCAAAATATTTTTGTATACCTTGTGTCTGCTAATGAAATAATATAAAGATGATTAAGATAAAGGCTTTTTTACCTTACCAATATAAACCGTGGATGGGAACATTTCGACTGCTCTGACGAGCATCTATATTTATATGTATTCTTGAACAATGGGCAAAGTCCATGGTATTAAGACTGCAACCGGTCGACGCGTGACCGAGAGCTTTTTATAGGCATGGTATACTATTGGTTTTTTAAAATTTGAATTAATAAAAAAAAGTCCCGATTCAGGCGAAACTGCTGCCTACATGTTGCTTTATACTTTTTTCTAAAACTTTTCGACTTTATTTTGATTGTATTAAATAAAACTTGTACTTTGGTTGCATACTACTAAATTATTTTAATGGTTTTTCAAGCATGTGAAATAATTTGTAGTGCTTTAAAAATGTACCTTAATCCCGTACATGGTTAATGGAACAAAGACGACTTGCCTAATTTTATATGTAATATTTAAATGCTAATATTTCTTAAACGTTCAGGTAGACACGAATATGAGTCCATGTCCATCTTGACTATATAAAAGAAGTAATGTTAAGTGCTTAAACTGTGATCATCCTTATTGTTCGTAGCCCATTTTATAAGGCAGCTTTGTGGTGTTAACGAATGAACTTCGTTGACACGGACACAGACCACCGATGCGTTGCTCGGATCATTTGAGGTCATCCTTAGTTGATCTGCCCTATTTAACTTGCGATCTTTGTTCATATACTTATTATCTCGGCCAAAAGTTTTACGATTCTAGATCAATAAACAGAAAAAGCTCTAATAAAACACATTTAAATGTGTGAAAACAATGTGATTGTATAAAAGTCTAGTTTTAGTGAAAATAGGTTTTATTTGTTAACAATTTATGTCTAATGGTATAAAAATGTTTGATCACTGATTTTTTGACATACTATGTACCGCCACACGCGGTGCTTTAGTATTAGTTTCTGTTATTATACGTAGAGAAGAAGTAAGACTATTAAATTAAATAATTTTTGTATTTAATCTGAATTCATTACATTGTGAATGTTAGCGATCAACAATAAACCACCAAATGTGGACATTTTATCTAAATTTTAATTAGTGGTGAAAACTTCATTGGCCCACATATTGTAAGTGTATGTATTTATCTGTAAAATTCTTATGTAAGTGCT
>DWHO01000251.1:0-22797 GCA_018247575.1 Eurytides lysithous rurik | reverse complement strand
AGCATTTCCACGGATTAGGCGATCCGATGAAGCTTTACAGAGCCGCATAGGCTAAAAGCGTCAACGTCAGTTAAGATCAGTAGAAAGTTGCATTTATACGTTAGGACAGCCTTAATATTCTCACTAATAAAACTTTAAAAACTATAATTTCAGTATAATGTTAGATTTAGTGGCTCTTCAACAATATACGACGGTGGATATAAGAATATAAATAGTATAATGAGTATTTAGGTTTGATGGTTTGACTGTTATAGTTATTTATATTTGATGTAATCGGAGTAAAATGTGAAATTTAAATGTGAGTCTTAGGAGGTTCATAAAAAAATATTTAACTGTGATAATTACGATATGTAGCAGCCGGTGCGCAATTCGTTTTAGATTTATGAATCAATCTTATTTTCCTTAAAAGTTTCTACGTGCAATTCTACTCAGAGCAACGTATTGAGAAGCGTACAAATCTGTAAAGCGAATCCCAACATTCGTGTCTGCCTGAGCTGGTAGTTTATTTTAGAATCCTTATATGGCGGTTGAATTGCACACAACAGTTGAAGATATTTATGGCTCACTGTGTTTTATCAATTAAAATAAGCGCCAATATAATGCGGCGGTGCCGTTCGAGATGGTATTGTTCCCCTTATGGCGGGTCGACTCATTGTATGAGGCGAGCAGTGTTCGGCAAAAAAGCTCTTAGTCATCGGTGAATCAATCTGAGTTTAATTTGTTAACGCTACTGAGAAACTGTTAAAAAAACACTCGTGTGAAACCACCTTAGATTTCGTAATAGAGTGCACTGCGAAAGCTCTATTTCCACATTAGAACACCGCTGTCATTGTTTGGGCTATCGCGTTTGTGGGATCTGACGAGAGCTCGTTAAGCGTCGTTCGTGCTCTGTTCCCAGACTGCTTGCTGTCTCTGGCGGCCATTAAATACAGTTGCGTGGTTGCCCCGACGCTATGAAGACACGGAGCATTTCGGCCGCCTCGAATCTCGGCTGAGCGAGAATCGCCGAGATCCCGCTACCCGTCGCTACGGTACTTGGTCTCACCAGCGATCGCCGCGATGTTAATGCGTTTTGTCTTAACTCGGCCCGCTCGATAAATCACCGGCGCTCGCCCGCGCCGCCCCCGTCTCGGAAATGTTCTCGAACGTTCTCTCCTTTCGATGCCAACATTGATCGATGGTCATTGGAATAGGTGGAAACCTATGTGGCGCTATAACGTCCGATTTTAGTAAACTTTGCATTTAAAATGCGTGTAAAGAATAATGGTACAGAGATGTTGGCCGGCTGGTCGGCCATTACGCATCTCTCGCGCTATACTGCGCTAAACTCATGAAACACGCAAGGCGACGAAACACATTAAAACTTACAAAACATTCCAATATTTATGAAACCACTGTTCATCCAGATTTATACTTCGGAAACGCGTATTGTTGTGACAGCTGTTTCGGAATAAAGTTCTCATTGGTCTTTATGGCACAAGTGTGCATTTGCGTAAAATAAGAAACCACAATATCGAATGTTTTGAATATCGAACGCGAGGACATGTGCTGACCACGTTGCGATGATCGGCATGAGAATGGATCTTAGTGATTCGCTTTAGGGTAGGTTTTGTTTTAATACAATGCCGCGGTGATGTCATAGCCAGCTGTCGGGCGGGTGACGTCACGGGGGCGTTGACCCGCCACAACCCTCCGGCGGGTCTGCCCACCTCCGTACTATGAATAACTTAGTGCAATACAGCCTGCACTGAGCGCCGACCTGGGGCAACCTGCTGGAAACACCTACAAAATATTTCCCGTCCGCAATGTGAAATCGTAAATCACGCTGCGAATCCATCCCCTTCTCGCTGAATACGCCGCGCCCGTCCGCTAGCATATTGGCTTGTTTTTATTTCTTTTATTTCCTTGCTATTGGATGGCTAACAGTTTTTGTAACTTTTCATTCCTTTCAACGAGTTTTCTAATTACCGCAGCGCCGTTCCATAGTTACGTCCGAGTGATATAGTTCGCGTTATAAATAGACCTGTTTTAAAAAGATCTTTTGAAATGGATGCTTAAGTACAGACGTAGATATATTTAAACATAAAGCTATCTCCGCACATAATATTTGATTATAAAAGTTGCATATTTAAATTATTCAATGCAATACTGAAAAGTTATATTTTTAGTTAAAAAAATATCGCACAACGTAGGATTAATTCTGAATAAATATATACTGCTTTTTCTTTCCGATCTATCAAAGTATAGGCATTGGATACGCTTTAAACTTTAGAGGTTTCATTAAAAGTTAATCCATCCCTAATGTTTCTACACAATAAATATCCGATGGCCGATTAAATAACGACATTAGATTAATCAGGGAGTGTGTGTACTTTATTTCCTTATGTATAAGATTTTGACAAGTTGTTAGAGAATTTTATCGTTAACGCAATTTGTGCATTTTTTGTCCACAATTTGGTGGTTTTAAAAACTTTTACATTGAAAGAGTATTATTTCTCAATTCGGAAATCGATTTTTCTACAGACACAAAATACTACTTATAAATGAGAGCATAAACGTAAGTTAATTTCAACCTTGTGTTGTGGGAGTGTTTAAAACAGTATATTTATTCATTATTATCTACTGTTGCAATCAGACACCGTTATCAACCGACAATGTCCGAGATAAATTGCGGGAGGAAGTAGTCAAGTTGAGGCCAAATAGTGTGAAGGTGTCATTAGCTACAGTTATGGAGCGGCTGTATTAGCCCCGCTTGTTACTGCTGGGCCTAATTTTGTTTATACCGTCGTTTAGAATAACAGAACCCGCGCTGACAGATGATTAAGTGATCTTTGAAGATTCCTAATAAACTTTCTATTCGTGGGCATACGTTGCACTGAAACGTCTTAACTGTATTACTTTTAACTACTCTTCCTCCGCCAAGACGTAATTTTCACGTCAGTGAAATGCTTTTGACGTAGTATTGTTGAGTTAGTTATTGAGGAGAAGTGGACTTTGTGTCTTACAAGTTCATAGGTATTATTTAAGTTAAGTTTGACTATGATTAAAGAATGTACATAAAAACTACTATTTTTATTTATAAGTAAATTTAAATAATAATTGTCTCACGAATCTATTACATTTTAATATAAAACACAATAACATCGTTTTTCATTTCTTTTATTGATGTATAAATGTTGCAACGATACAGTTTTTTGCATGTGCATTAAAGACGCACGAGTTAGAGTATTCCATAACATATTTTTGTCATTCAGTGTTAGTTTACTTTCCGTATCGATGAGCGCATAAACACGGGCATGTGCTTTCATTTAACGAGGATTTATGGAATTGCGGGAAATGAGAGTAGCGTACGCACGCATTTTTATCGCGACCCCAACGTGCGTCGCCCCACCTGAACCGAGAATTTCTCGTGGGACCACACGCGCCATCGATATGTGCAAAACTCCCTCGCATTTCCGTCGCCGGCTCTTTAGTAAAGCGGGAAATATAGTTTTCATGCCGAGTGCGGGCACGTCGACCAGTCTAGAAATCCAGTCTCGATCTGTCCTACACTGTCGAGGTTGCTTTCGCTCACTCTACAAATTACGGTTGGAGCGCGGCACGCCGACGAAACGCCATTATCTATGGATATCGTTTAAATCGATTGAGCTGCGCGATAGATTTTTAATCGCGCGCATCTCAATTTCTCCGGTCGCTCGGGCGGGGACGTTGCCGTGCCGCCGCCGGCTTTCCAGCGTCACGCGAGCCAACCCGCGTCCCACATCCTACAACACATAGATAATCGTATTCACACAATGGCGCAAATAATTAGACGCTTTCCTTTCGAATCGCCCCTCCCCCTCACCGAGCCTTCTCTGCACTCTCGCTCGTGAATTTTTACGTGCAACAATGAAAGTGAGCTCACCCCAATACATCTTGGGCTTAATATTCCGTGAAATTTTCACGTGTGTTGCTTACATCTATTTGAATGAGATAATGCCTGTTGGATGTCTTGTTTTGGCCTATTCAGATTGTATACTATGAATGCTTATTGTGTATTACTAATTCGTATGGTTAGCAGCACTTTCCACGATGCTAATAACTTGTATACACATCGCTCTCAAGAAACACTTCTCGCCGATTGGATTGTAATCGCTTTACTGCTTATAATGGCGTTCTCGACCGTACAGCTATCTGAAATATATTAAACAGTCTCTTTTTGCTATCCTGTTATTGATGATCGTGTAAAAATAGTGTTTATAGTTAATTTTTTCTAACCACACATCTACCGTAAAGTAATTTTAAAGCATTGCATATGATTCATATTATAAAATGAAAGTATTTTCTTTTCTTGGCAAAATCCTTCATTCACGCCGCAACAAAACAGAACATCATATTGGTATTACTTTTGTTATATGGTGTTAGAAATGATCCGGAGAGTTACTTTGACCCGAAAAGCAAACCCGAAAATAGAGCAATGACGAGGGTACAACCTTATAAATTTTATATTAATACATACATGACTGTGTAAGACCGAAGTTAATACTAAGAACTATTAATCACAACGTGACATTTCTTTCTTTTATTACCGTCATCGCCTAAAGGAAAACATTCTATTATTCAAGTGAGTCACTCACAATACCCTATGTTTGGTTAGGCTTTTGAATGTTACTCGTGAGCTCTACAGAAAATAATTTCAGATATTTTTCAATCAGACCAATCATAGTTGGAATTCAGGTAATTTCTACCGCCTTTACAAATGATAATATTAAAATAGTTCAACAAAATTGTTTCATTAATGCATTAAGTAAGTGAAATATTTTTTGCCCAAATTTTTGGCCCTTTTTAAAGTGTTATCAGAATTGTTTAAAAATTAAAATGTTATCTTTTTGTCTGTAGATAAAAATGAAAAAAAAAATGTTAAACCTCGTTTGAATAAATTGGTTCAAACACAATACATTAAAGTGGGAACCGTTGCTATACGGCTAAAATTGCGGACGCTGTAAGGGGCCCGTCGGCGCCTCCAATTAATCCGTTTTGTGCTTTGCCAACGGGAGCCGTCAGCGACCGCGAGGGGTCCGACACGGCAGCTCATTAGCGGCCTCAAGTGGGCCGCGGAAACTTTAATTGCGGCCCCCGCGCACCGGCCGACGGGAGACCGGCGCGTCACTAAAGGGCCCGCTCTGAAACTGATGCTAACGGCTAGATCTTGCCGCAATTACGTTTTAGTTTCCGCAGTTATATTTTCGCTTTAGCGCAAACATTGAATTCGCAATGAATTTTCTTTATGGAGTAGGAGACAAACGAGCAATTGGCTCAACTGATGGTAAACGACCCCTGCTGTCTATGGACATTCGCAAGTTCAAGGGTGTTGCAAACGCGTTGGAGAGAATGGGCTCTATTCTTAAAGGACCTTAAGCCGTATCGGTCTTGAAATACCGCTGGCGACAACTATTTTCGCAAGTTATTTGTTCCAGGTAAAACATGCAGTTTAATTAGCATTTACTCAATATCTCTTCATTAACGAGAGTAATAGCGATATCATCTATTACCTCATATAATCTCATCTGCATATATAAACGATGAGGAAACACAACACGGTCAAATAAACTATATTTTTCGATGGATAAAGACTATACTTGTGCTAGATTTAGATACTGAAGAAAATCTTAATCGATTTTGACCATCAGGCGATTGTTAGTAAAGATAAAAGAATACATAATATTGAACCAAATCTTATATACAAGTGTGACTAACCCTTTGCGATAGTGTGGCATCGTGGCTGTTTCCAGCTGGTAGCCCAATAAAAACGTATCGCAGCGTTTAGAAACAATCGAGTCTTGTAATGTACGTACTTAGCAGCGTCGGTGCACATGCCCCCGCAGGCGAATATAGTTTTATTACCACATGTGTACAACCATTCCTGCAACGCTCTCATATCTAAATCACACGGGAATTTCTAAACTAATTATCCGTATGGCTAACGACGTGCTTAAGCTATTCATTAGTGGTAATTGATTCGTCCCAACACGGCCTTACATCTGAGATGTAAATGGTTCCCGATTAAAAAGTTGAAGTTGCGTTGGAGGTAAAAATAGCTGCACGTGCCCTCACGACATGCTGACGGCCCTTATCCGGCACGCCTATTCGTTTATCCACGCTGCACTCGCTCCGAATCAATCTTAAGTTTACGTGTTGCTTTTCTCCCTTTTTTCTTATAGTGGCTTTAGTAGTTTCTTTTCCCTACCATTGCAACGAAGAGAACGGTGAAAATAACAATGGGAGTAGATCATCGAATTTGTATGCTTCATATTGCGGTACCGTTATCTACAAAGCTATCTGTATAATACACTCCGGTAATTACAAATAGGAAAGGCAATACAAACATAGCGGAAACGCATCGTTTTTTTTTTTGCCTAAATTACTTCATTCCGAATTCAAATATCATTTCGTACGTTTGCTATGCCATAATCGCGGCCATGTTTCCCCGAGAGGCATTGACATGACAACGATATGAATATTAATATTCACGCGTTGTGTTTATTTTAACGCCGACGAGGTGTCGTTGCATGTCAGGAGCAGTTTCTAACACGCCGGTGGCTACTCAAGTTTCGTGCACGGGAGCGGCTGATTAACAGCCCCCCCGACTACGGACAGGACTTAAATTAGTCCTACGTCGTATGTCGCACGATATTTTATTTCACTCCACGCGCCATGTCTGCCCTCGGGCGCAATACTCAGCCTCTAATCCCCATTCCTGCTACGTTACGGACTATTTATAAATACGCCTCATATAGACATTAGATTCGAGTGTCGAATAATGCTGTATTCGGCATGTACGCAGGGTCTTTAACGGATTTAAATAATTATAACTTATTTTTGAATTTGTTTTCATGTTAATTGTTCTTTTTTACGTGTCAAAAAGTAGTCTAATTCACTTTCTATTCCGAATAGAGTACGCCCGTGCTAAAATTCATGCAGATCTGTTATGAAAGAAGGATAAACTAATAGACGGACAATCACTTATGTTATTAGTAAACATACGAATGATTCTTTTTATTCTGTCATGGTCGTAATTTAATTTCGTGCGACAGTACGAATGTTCGGAAGGAAAGAGGATGACAAGATTAATGACGCATTCGGGCAGCTGTGATCGTATGAAACACTTCAAAGCAACGTCTTAGTTTTCGTCCGACAAAACCCAGTCCTGCGCGAACAGCGCTGCGTTTCATCAATCTATAGTGACCTGTCAACGAAATTGATAGTCACATTCACTGAAGACTTTTAATACATTCGTAAATAAAATCCGTATAATGTTGTAAGGCAAAAGGACCAAATATTGACTAAAAAGCTGTACTAAGTTTAAGAGTTGTAATATTATTTTTTAAATGATAACACGCTAACGATACTGTCGACATTATCTTGACAATGATTCTGTTTTTAATCAAAATTTAAAAGTGAAGTTTATTAGTAAAGGCTCCGTGATATTTTTATATCCGTATACTTGTAAAACGTTAACACCATAATTATTTTTAATAAAACTGTCATGGGAACGGTCAACAACGCATGCCGCGTTAAATTAATTACTAAACCAGCTGGGCGACGCCAGAACTCAGGTCATTTGCAAAGTGTTTTGTGTCGTTTTAATGAAATTGCTCGGCACGTAGGGTGACATCATTCTATTGTATATGTAGTACAGAAACCTCCCAAAGCGCTGACGCCAAGCCTAAATTAATAATTCGTTAAAACTAATGATCACCACGATGCTTTCCGATAAATTGTCATTTTTATGGGCTATGAATACTTAGATATGTTTATAATAGTGTAGCCGTAATGGAAACGGCAGATGGGAACAATGGACTCGATCCGCGCACGTAGAGATGATGTAAGCGGTGATTTCCTGCCCCCTTCGGGCCCGAGCTGGACGCGTGTGCGCCAGCCTGCTAATTACCCGCCGCTGGTGACGTCAGCGCGTGCACACCGCGGCGCCGCGTCGCGCCACCATTACCGGGCGCCATCGCGCGGAAAAGACAACGACCGCCCGCTTTCTCCGCTCTACGCCTACCGAACGCTGACCGCTGTCACCATTGCTACAATCTTACCAAGGTCATTGAAAAATCGTACACCAGAAACAATCCGACGCCTAACTGGTCCTATGTAATAAGGAATCACAATAGTGTCGGAAAACAACTAGCCTCGATCGCCAGACGCGAGCGATAAGGCGGACTGAGAGCGGTCGAGTCGCCGAGCGTGACTCATCTTAATGGCGGCAATTATGGTGGTCGGGCGCGAGACAGGCGATCGGCAAGAAACGCGCCACGCGCTCTCCTAGTCTCAGCGGTATGCAGAGCGCGGGATTCGCGACTGTGCGAACGCTCCGCGCCGCTTCTATGGTCTGTCGCTTACGATGAATGCCGAAGCGTGCATTCGACTCAAACAATGCGCCTCAATATTCATACGCATTGTGCGACAGACACCGAGAACGTTCCAAACGGAAGCACGAGCGGCGGCGCTGTTGACGTGTCCCGTTTTTTTGCGAGAGTTGAAGGTCGCTTACGATTTACAACGGCCGGTGCAATAAAGTCGAGCGAAGGAGATCACTATTCACAACCTGTTTGATAATGAGGTCGGACAATCTCGTAAGAAACGCCACAAAAAGCCCTCGAACGACGCTAACACGATTGACTAGCCACTAATTGCGTGAAAATGCTAGATTTTGCATTGTTTTCGTAATGAGTTTCATGATAACGAAAGAGTTTTATAAAAGTGAAACTGAAGTATAACTGACACGAATTAAAGTTTAATGTGTATCTCGTATGTTTATAGAAAAAATTCGCCTGAAACCAGTCAACAAAACTTTCCTTTGTACAGTTTATCGAGCGAATGGTTTTTAACGTTCAGTATGTTTATAACGTGTTCAAAGAAACTTCGCTGTTTATCAAGTTTTGTATTTCGTTCTCTTCATCTGCACTTTTATATACATACGCTGTTATGTTTGATCCGATCTGTTGAAAGAGGCAATCCTGTCAATGATACTATTCCATCCGTATTCTTAAACATCGAAATGGAAATTTTATGTTAAAATTTAAAAAAAGAATAAGTATAATTTTTTCTATTTACAAAACTTGTATATATTTACACTATTACACATTAAGATATCACTATCGGATTACCTGTTGTAATGTCAATTATAAATTTTTGATTATTTTAAAATTGAAGTCGTGTTATTTAGATTTGAAACTCCCGACGTTTTCAAACACTACAGCATTCATAGTTCGTCCCCTGACTATAAAATATGCGCTAAAATCCGTTTAAAAATGTCATTCTACAATCACCATTGTAGAAAGAAATTATTAAACGGATTTTCTTGTTATTACTTTTATACTTAATTATTTTCTCTCAGATATTAAGTCGTTAGCCTCGGTTTGCCCAGAATCAAACTTTCAGATACTCATATCTCACCACACCTCACCACAATCTTATATAACAGTTTGCGAGGCGGTTGTACAGTGAGAAATTTTATCAGCCGAATGGGAAATATGGAATTGTTATCGTTTCATAAGCGTTGTTACATCAACGTCTGATATTTAAACGAGTTGAATGCTATCGCTTTATTAAATCGCTCGTTGCGGAGGCTGAAATGAAGTGGATCGTATCTGTTCCCAGTGCGAGAGGAGGGGTAGAATGTCGTGTCGCGACTGGCGTATCTGCCTTTAAATGTCACGCGCACCGTGAAAGGACTTGCGGCTTCTAGCCTAATGCCATCACGATCTTCGCCGGGGCCGTCGTAAAAACTGGGCCCCGCAGTGGGACGTCCCAGTTCTCTCGTATAAGTCTCACGCTGATAGACGTCTAGGATGCTTCATTGTGAGAGAGATTAATAGTGCGAACGATGCTACACTACAGCTACCCGGCGAGAGTAAGGATATCAAAGGCACGATGTGAAATTTATTAACATCATAAATTTTGACCTTTCTTCACGGTTGCTGAACTCGGTTTATAGTTAGAAAATGGTTAGAGCCGTATTCTATTTCATCGTTCCCTCGACGTTTTAAAAACTAAATGTCATACGACTTTTTTCAGATAGAGCTATAAGTGTTCTGCATTTGAAGTTTTGCGACCTTCCAACTTGACGACATCTTAAAACCTCAAATTTTATTTAATATAATAAAAAATAAAGAGTTAAGTTTTATGTTGTCTAGTTAAAAATAAACTTTTTAGCTGGTTATTACATTATTATCTCACGTATAATCAGTGACATTGCATTGGCGTATAATGTTATTTTTACTGTGTTTCAACGAGCACAAGTGCTTCGGCGTCTAGGCAAAAGTTGCCGTCTGCGCTGGCTTTCATCTTGTTCTCAACTTTCTTAACGAGCGTGGCTGCCGCACTGAACTGCACATACGCAGTTATAATTGAAAGCGATATATGCCGTATGTTGAGCTGTGTCATTATTATGACGCTGCAAAAGATACTTTTACGGCGGCGAAGTAACGTCGAGATTTTATGTGAAATGTACAACGAATATCCACTATCTTATTTGCTACTGCAATAATATGTGTAAAACATATAAATATGAAATTTGTCAGCATGTATACATGGATGATTTATCATCTGTTTTAATATTAATAATTTAATAACTGGACAAGCGGTTTACCGTTTTACTATTATTAACTATGACAAAATTAAATGAAAGATCGCAAAAATTTCTCACACTTCAAATAATTAATGGTATGTAGAATTAGATTTAATTTATTACGTCGTTATAGCATGGCGTTAGCCTTGCAGTGTAAAACGAAATAAACGATTTTTACTAAAGCTGTCGGCTTCGCCGGTTCTGGAATGTCATATCCGTGGGTGCCGGTGTAATTGTGTGCATAGCGTAAGTCTGTTACATTCTAAAAACGGCTCCCACTGTGCTCGACTTCACGAACGTTCAACGAATTTACTCGACTGTCCTATACATAATGTATTTAAACGGGGAATGGTAAGGCCTAATAAATGGTTTCAACGCAGGTGTTCTTTGATCGAACCCATTGAAGTTGAATAAGAAAACTTTATAAAAAAACATGTGTCAAATGATTTGAAAAGACAGCGGTCAAAATTGACTTTACTGTTTATAATAGAAAGAATATAATAAGAAGAATTTAATAGAAATTGTTCATATTTGACATATCATGAGAACATGTACAACGTAAAAAGTGACTAGAATTGACGGATGATTAAAAAATCGTTTCATAGATTTACACTTCGATCTTGACTCGTTAGAGCCGCTTCAAAACAATGGACGTCGCGTAACGGTGAATGTTCAGTGTAATGGCCATGCTACAAAGGGTTTGAATTTTGGTGCTCACTCCTCCTACACGCGTCCCACTTCGGATTCTGAGCGTATTTATTGCCCTCTCGAGCTTGGGCTGCCAGTCTTCAAAGCGTTTCTCATTAACATCGCGTTGTGGCGGTTCGAGTTGAACGACTACTCGCCTTTAATCTATATCCGTCGGCGAGGAGTGGTTCTGTGGACTTATCACCCGGGCTCCCAGTATATAATTCAGTCTTGTCCACCTACGCGAGGCTATCAAAGCGGCTCCCGGCTGCATGTAACACACGCATCTTCCCGAGCATGTGAATTGTCATCAGATACTTGATCGCTAAGAAATTGTTGAAAGGCACAAAGATACCAAGTTTTTCAATGAATCTGTGAAAAAAATTTTTTCAGTCATCCGTCAACAAGTATGTTAGTATAGTGGTCGTTTTTCGGCTGTATATACATTATTAATATACAAAATATATGTAAAATACTCGTGTTCTTTGAACGAATTCTTGTATTCATTTCTAAGAATTTCTTATATTCATTTGGAAATTAATATTCAGATGTTCTTACGCAACAAGCATCTGAATTAATCTGCAATTACATTCCTACGCCGGCGTAGAGTCTTTAAATAGAGGGCTTTATTCAGGCTATTGCAGAAAACTCCAGGATATAAATAGCGTTGCATGAGTTGGCTGACCCAAACAGGTTCTTGCTGCAAGTCAGCTGCCCACGCGCGCGCCATCCTCCTGACCCCAGGCGTTACCCTTACTGACACATTTTCAGCAAAATTCACAGCGTCCATCTGCTTTTCTGGGTCTCACCGAGCTTGTGCAAATAATAAAAATAATATTTGTGATAAAAGCAGTTATCAGAATTTTTAGAACGTATTGTTTTCTCGTAACTAATCTGTTATGGCAAAAACACCCGTATATATCCTAAAACATAGATTTTATAGTTATATGAACACTGACACATGGTTTCAGATGAATAAATTTTTAAAGTCCAACCACCCAATGTCAGAACACTTTGCTTATAATAGCAGTAGTATCTGTTCTTAAATACAAAAAATGTGTTAAAATCAAAAATCGTACTGCTGTAAATTACATATAAATTGTTTCCCCGCGGAACACATTTAAATCCGGGCAGCGTTGGGCCCGTCTTATTGCTGGCAAACCGGTGCCCGCTGTTCGACTCCGCATAAATTTCGCTCGTCGTAAGCCGGTGTATGTGTGTCGCTGTTCCAAAGCCCGATTACAGCCGTGACATCACCCGGCAGGGAATAAGTGCATTAAGCAAAGCCGCGATATCTGTGTGCCTCTATCAAACCACGGCAGGTCAACACGCCTAATCTTGTTACGGAAACGTGTGTCGGGTTTCTAGAAACTTTTTAATACGCCGCTACTGTCCGCTGTTCCAAAACGGATTTTATTCGCGCCCCGATAAGCCATTGTCCTTTCCAGTGTTGATTCAAAGAGTATCAATTGATTTGTCCTTCTTCCAAGCAGTAACTACTACAGCATTGTCAGTTGTTCTTACTGCCAAGCAGCAATCTGTAAACATCCGACTTGAACAAGATTTCTTCTCTGGATTATATTAACGCACGGAAATGATTTTTAGTCGCATTTTCGTTCTTAATTATGCATAAATTATTTTTCTCCTCCCGTTAACAAAATTTCTAGGTATATCGTACTTTCATGCCTGCATAAATTACACCGCAAAACGTAATAGGGCTGCCATTCCCTATCTGTCTAGTAATTAAAATAGAATATTTATATTGAGAATTTTAAGACGAATAGGTTGTTTACTATGAAACGTAGTTGAAAAAGACAAACAGAAGTCGCTATTAATTTTGATAAATATATGAGCCTCGCAAGCACGAGCAATTTGGAAATAATTCAAAGTATATTACTGTTTTATTATATACAGACGTATAAGAAGACAATTCATTTCACTTATAATTTTAATAGTCAATAATAAAGATGGGTGGGCATTTTAAGTCTTTAAATATTTGTTCTGAATATTCTAACTTTCAAAGAGAGCGCCAACCTTAGGCTGTGGCGTAGTAGGAAGCACCGTACCGTGATTTTTGCGTTGCGGTCTTTTTGCATTCAGCATATTTATACGCGGCTGGGGGCAAGAAATGAGGTACGGTTCGCTTATGTACATTCTGCTCCCCTCTTTCCGCCCACCCATGGAATTGCGCGAATATTATTTGCACATCGTACTTGTGTCGTAGTTACATGTCCAAACGCATGACGCACGTATAATAAATCGTCGGAGAAATTTCGCCAGCGCCGATATATCCCGCTGAAACCCGCCGGCGGTCGAAGCGGCGTCTTTCACGTTTCCCAACAAGGAGACGATTTCTCAGATTCAGCCCGACCCGTTGGGCAGCTTTGGGCAGAAAGTTTTTGTGCGTCGACGTCGGCGCGCCGGTTCCGTAACTACGCGGACGTTGCGTTAACTCGCACCTTGATTGATTACGATTTATAAACGACTGTCATCTGCTGCGTGAACGATCGTGAAATGGCGGCGCAGACTTATTTTTGTCGTATATTAAAAGCTTTACCTCTTTGTTTCGGGAAATGATAGTTTATTTTTCCTGACAAGAAAATACCCCATCCTTCCTCTACTCCCGCGATGCTCATATTACTCTAGTGTTCTTAATTTAAATAGATTAAACCTTAGAGGAATGAGAACGTTGCTGTAAAAAGAGTTTGTGCTGGAAGGAATTATTTTATTCAGATTTTAGGTTATGGTTGAGTTCTTTGACTATCATTAGCTTAAATATCAATTGCGAAATCCTCCGTGTCGTGTTGTAATTATTCAGCAGCGGGCAAATTTAGTCATCAAACTTTAACGACTTCTATTTCAAAAGCTTCAAAGGAAGACATAAAAGAACAATGTGATATGTTCTGCTTCGCCGCCTCGTATTTAATTTTATAACTTCGTATTTTAAACCATGTTAGGCATGTTATTTTTAAGTGCGGTGTGTCTTCAAGTTGGGGGGATAATAAGTGATATTTTGTATGTATTTCCATTTCGTTTTCTAATTTTATATGGCAATAATTCATGAATTTATGACGGTGTATAGTTATTTATAATTAATGTTTAATTCGAAGATTAAATATTTTATTTGGCTTTTTTTAAGTAGATCTGATTCTTCCGCTTGTTTAAAAATGAAAGTGTGTCATAAGATTTAATATACTAATAATGTATGTTGAAGTTTATGTTATTTTTGATCTTATAACATCTAATAACACTAAGATAATCTGGTTTCGCCAGTGTCGGAATCAAAACACGAAGGATGTCCACGCGAGTTCTCGCGAAACATCCAGAAATAAACGCCCCACGCCGCCGTCGGCCGCGATAATTCCGTCGTTGCATTTACCAATGCACTTCGCAGCTGGAGATTTCGACGCTATTTTATTTCACACCCAGATACCCTCTTCACGCCCGACACCAGTTGAATTTAACATAACGCTATTTCTGTATGCGCGCGCGGCGACTGCGAAGTGTCTTTTGTAACGACACGACGGGCGTTGTAGTCGGCGTCGCCACACCGCCGTGTCTATGTTTCTATTCGACTTTCGATAGAATTCAATTAAGCTGTAAACGTCATGCGACGCTATAAACTCTCGCGCTATTGTTGTTACGATTAGTGATGGGACAAAGCGGAACAGTTCCAAACTGACTCGAATGTACTAAGCGTTCGATTGGTAATCAAGTTCGCGAATCAATCAACAATGGGGTTCGGGCACGTAATTACTTAAACGGAGAATATCGGCCCTTATAGTGTTACGACACTGACGCATATCGAATTAACGTTTATATTTTCCCATGAATCACAAGACTCGTTGATAATTAATACCCTATGTTTCGGGAACACTTTTAAGGACAGACTGACAAATTATATATATTGCGGACAAATTGATAACTATTTGGCCGGTTTTGACAAAAGAGTTATCGATCTGTTCGTATTTTACCAATTCGCTGCCAACAGCGAATGGGTAAAATACGAACACAACAGGCTTGGGCCTATACTATATGATGCTAGTAAGACGAGTATGTTCGTCCTTGGCAGTGAATGGGTTAATAGGTGAATGTCTCAGGGTGTTTTTGGAGATAGAAAAAACCGGTTGACTTGCAATAAAAAGCTGATTTACAATTTGTTTTTGCCGTAGTCACTAAAGTCTAGTCAATTGCCTAATATTATTTTTTGATTCGATTTGCGGAAGCAGAACATTATCTAGAGGTCTTATATATTCAACGTATCATTTTTTACATAATATCAATGGTAAAAAAACCATCATCAAAACAGCATCAGCATGCAATTACTGGCCAATTTGTACTCGAGTACTAATTGAGAATCGATACTATTTTTTTTATATAAATATTACTTAAATACTCGAACACCAACACGGTGCATCACTAGCAACGACGCAATAGTGTTGGCTGCGAGTTTTTGAATATTTCCATTTTCTGCGCTCACTTTAAGGTCGTGATTTAATCGCTCCTCGCTCTCACGCTGCTCGCTGCGTCGTCGTTCACTTTTTCGCTTGGGACATTGCCAAATATATGTATGAAAGTAACGAGTTTCGCGTTTATAGATAAAATTGATTCGCAACGCATGCGACGTATAGGTAAAGTCGATATGTCTGCGAGCGGAGTTTTTGCGCAACCATTTGCGCCGATATCCTTTCGAGTGTCGTGATAATATAATGTTTGCGTATGACTCGGAAGGCGATATGAATGCAGATATTGCAATTTTTAATATTCGCTATCTATATATCGCGTCAATTTATCGATCGGCTTAACTCTGGTGAAATGCACGCGTTTCACCTGTTATCGCTTAAATGGAAATGTTATTGGAAACGAACAAGTATTCGTTTAATGTTTTTATTTTCATTTTAATTATTAAAACATTAGCGCATTTTTAATTGAAAGCATTCATTTCTGTTATTAAGTTTTGTGTGGGTTTAATTAAAATTTACAATTTTTATACAAGTCCATAAAGATTATTATTATTATTTATTTATTAGGAAAAACAACAGCATCTGTATAATAATTTTTAGGTTACTACATGATAATAATAATAAAGCCATTTATAGTTCTCCACTATTTTAAAAATTATAAGATGAAGTAATACTTAACACATCTGTGAGACAAGGAATATGAAGTGGTAAAAAAAAAATTACAATAAGCAAATTTTTAAAATAAGCAACGAAAGATTACTAATAAAACTAAATATAAGATGATTGCATAGTGAAAATGGTTATTTTGTACTTTAATGTTTCAAATATTTTTTATTTACTCTTAAAAGCTTATAAGATTAAAATGGTGTCAATAATGTTTAGCTCTTCACTTAAATTAACTCTTGAACTCGCTCTCAGCATCACTTCAGATAAGTTGATTTAAATAAAATTGAACGCTGCACACTGATTATACCATTTATTATTTTTATATTGTATATAAATATAAAAAATGTATTAATATATTATAAATATATGCCTTATATTTATTTTTACAGTACACATGTAATATCGCATTTAAAAAAAACATTTAAGGGCCCGCTAGAAGAAATTTAATTTTGGTATAAATTATGCGTACAAACTCAATTTTCTTTTATGACCTATTTTCTTTTTTCATGTTTGTACGTATGCACGTAAATAAATAGATAAATATTAGTGTCTAATTTTGTGCCGAATAAAACTCACATGGGATTCTTCGTTATATTATCATATAGGCTCAAACATCATTTTTATAGTGAAATCCAATTAGCGGAGTAATTTGGTAGCGCAGCTCCCCAGAGCAATGACTCTATCTCAAATTAAAAAACGCTATTACGTACTATCAACGATAACGCCTTGGCGTGGGTCGGCGACCCCGTTCCATACTCCTTTGTTTTAAACTAGCCACATTAATTAACGCCTATTGTTAATCACTGGCCGAAAGGAATGCAACCCACAAGCCCTAAGTGTACGAAGTTCTAGATTTTTTGTGTGAGATATATTCATTTACTAGCTTACCCAGCCGTTGATACTGTTTTTCTGTTGATGTATCAAGAGTTTGTGAATCTATTAAGTGATGACTGGCCCATTGATGTAGTGGTTAGTGCTCCGAAGCCGAAGGTCGTGAATTGAATTCTCATTCCGGGATAAAATATCCGTGCTATGAGCAGAAGTATTTGTTCTGTCTGGGTGTTAACTAAATATATATGTAGGTATTTAAAATATATAAGTATGAATATCAATCGTCTAGTTACCATAGTACAGGCTCCGCATAGCTTGATTAGACAGCCGTGTGTAAGATAACCCTTGATATTATTGTTATTATAACGAATTTTCTTTTAGAGTTATAGAACCAGCAATGCATCAATATACATTTTGTTAATCTTTCTTCAGTCATTTTTGAAATTCTAAGCAACATGCCTATACATAGCATTTTGACCTTTTCAATTGTTTATCATTATAGGTCTTTTGTGAGAGGATGGCAAAGGCTACATCGGCCATTTTGATGCCAAAGAGCGTGCCTGAGGGAAGATATAGGGAAGGGAGTGAGAGAGGGAGGAAGGGGAGGGAAAGGAGTGGGCCACCGGCCACCTCGAAACGGGTAAAACGTGGAAGCAAACTTCCATATGACGCCGATTTACTGTGAGGTCCTGGTACTTATCCGGTTCGAGCCGGCCCATTCAGCAGCAGGAGCAACTGCGAATAAGCCGGCGATAAGTGGGTCTAACGCGGTACCAAAATAATGGACGCACCGTCGATGTTACTTCGATTTCTCTCAGCCTCGACCTCGAACACGCGAACTTCGTACGTACCCGCGCTTACACCTCTACGTTGTTAGGTATAGTGCGAACGAAACAATATAATACAGTGCTGTTAATGTAGCATTCCTCGTTCCCTCGGATGCGGCCGCGCGGGTCGGTGTTATCACAACATTCCGAGAATTCTCACGGGCTATTCGCGCACCCGGCAGCGTCGTTTCTCACAATGTAACCTCGTGATATCGAATCATCGCCACTCTAACGTAATATTGTTATAAAAAGTGACCATAGTGACTCTTACCGCAACCATATAGACTATTTATAGCTGGTACCCAATAGATTTCAAATAAAAAAAGGCCTATAGCCACTTTTTTCAGTATCGCGCGTTCTTACTTTAGTACTAAATCTAATAGCTATAAATAGCGTTTATTGGTCACAAATATGAAACGAATTTTTGCTCGCGTGAAATTCGCTTAACGAAAAATTGTGATCACCGCTATAATTGAAAGCTGCAAATTTCCGAATACTCGCTCTAAGCAATTGCCAATAATATTTGTTTTTCCATTATAGGTATATGTTTATAATTAAACAAGGTAACAAGTTTATCTGCTTCGACTTAAATCTAGTGACTTAAAATGAATATGATCTCATGGGAAGGCTACATTGTTATTTATTAGTCTTTGATTAATTATGGGCCTCGCGTATGATTATAAAAGAAATATATTTTTTTTAAATTAAATTATTTTTAATTATATGGTTTTAAAATAATAAAAAAACCGTGTCAGAAAACCAAGTCAGTTTGAGTATAAATCTGTTTAAAAATATAACATTTTGTTGATGCGGATATTTGATTGATTATTACAATCTACACGTTATCTAATAAATAAATCTAAAAATATTTACATTATCTAGAAAAGAAAAAACAGATAAGGTGATAACGTGAATCGAGGAAAGAACAAGGCTCGTTGCATTTCAGTAATCGTATGTGTTTTTCAACCTTGAGCCGGTGACTAATGCGTTTCTATTTGTTAAGCGTCGTGCTTGGACGAAACGGTCGAATAGGCCCCGAATGTCTAACCTAAAAAAGTTTTATCTAAATATATGTTTACTCGACGAGAGAAGACAACGATCGGCCAGGCAATTCGTGTTGTATTAGAAAATTTTATTGACTAGCTGCAACTCAGCTTTACTTTTTTGTGCAATCAAAAAAAAAAGTCTCTGTCAAACAACAATTTAACGGCAATAAATATAGATTCTTACCAATTGTCCCAAGGTTTAATTTTTTTTATTTTTCTATCGACCAGAAGCGAATTCAAACGATAAACGATTTTGGCATAAGTGTAGTTTGAGGGACGAAAAATTTCATAGGTCACTTATGATCTCGATGAAATTTTAAAAAGTGGGAAAGGATGAAGACGCTTTCAAAATTAAACAATAATAAAATTTAATAAAGATAATATCCATGCCTATTGATTACAAGTCGTATAGCAACGCCGATACCTATCGTTTGTAATAAACCGTTTTGTTTGGTGATCAATTTTGTGTATGGCGTCACCCTGCAGATGTTTAGCAACTGTATATGATTTCACTTTCTAAATGCGGTGCTTTAAACAAAAATAACACTTTTTGCAATTGATTCTCACGCTATGTATCAAGTATACGCATACATACTTGACATTGAAGTTGTTTGAAGATATGTTGCACTCTTATTGAATATATTAACAGGAACTGATAATGAACAGAGCGGTGTGTATTCAATTACACTGGAACCTGATTGTTTAAATGCAAAATTGCCCAAAAATTATAACTACGATTTAGTCCCCAACGACTTCCCGTTATTGAGTGGAGCAATTACCCTATTAGGATATACAGGACTTGCACCATTTGAGTAATAATCAAAACATATTATGGGCCATTTGTTTATTTTATCAGAGAGATCTGTATGCGTTTGTGTAAGTTTGGAGATGAAACTTGATCATTTGTTAACCATGAATGCGCTTGTACGATCCATACCACGCAGACTATGTAACAGCAAATAGTCTATGGCATTCCCCGCCGCTACTTGGTAACAATTTACGATCCACGAGAAATATTCCTCGCATACCCAGCCGTTCTTAATAAATTTCAATTAAAGAAGCATCGAGTTTAACTAAGGAGCTATCCCTTGGGATTTAGACTTCGCTTCATGTCCGAATAAGTGATACAGGTAATTTCATGATTGTATATATTTATTTTGTTTTAAAGATTTCTCCCATTTTCCTTCTTCACTTTGCGCTAATGACTTTTTAATGATTTCACAAGTACGTGTAAATGGAAGTTCTAATTATAGATAGTAGATTTTATTCCAATGATATTAGATATTTTGTGACAAATTTTTATGAGAGAAATTTGGAAATAAATAAGCGGTTTTCGTGTTGTTTGCTGATTACCAATGCTCACATTCTTCCACGATATCGAAGGTTGCAGTTGTATAACTCAATAGGAAGACAACTATCAAATGACTCAGTAATTAGGCAACATTCAGTACCTTTTTTATTTTATTTTACAGAATCTGTCTGGAGAAATAACACACTATCGCCATTGTTTTTCTAGTGCCATAAAATATCGTACGAGCGTTTCTGTGGTCCGGTTTGAAGGGTCATGTTTACACAACAATAACATATCTAGATGAGCGCAAAGCTAAATCTAGTTTTAAACTACTTTATTCGTCCAGAACTTATAGTGTTTTTTTTGTTGTCGTGCGCTATAGACGCAGATGTTGTATCAACGAGCACGTTGCGCGACTAAGTTTCATCAAAACCGAATATCTCTTAACTTCTTAGATCATTAATAGAACAGCACGAGCGATTGTTTTTGTTCCCGTCGCCGCGCAAGTGTAATTTACCAGATAGCGATCGGTTATTAAGGAACAATGAGGTGGTTGAGTAAAAGTGGCATAGGCTAGGAGTTGCGGAACACGAATATCTCGGCCGGTGTGTGCATCTGCAGAAGGAGGAGAGTCTTTTCACGTGACTCGGCAGCAGGTGCCGTCACTTAGCCGAGCGCGGTTTCGCCGCACGTAGTTTAGCCAACATGTCCGCTCCACTGGGCCGCGAAGATGCGATATCGGCACGAGATTTCGATAGAGACGTTGAATTTAAATGAGACAGTTTTGTTTTATTGCTTTGGAATTTTCATTTTTATACTTTTGTTTTTCGATATTATCGGTAAAAAGTAATGTTATTAGTAAGTTTTATTTTTTTGTGAGTTTTTGAAGAATCCTTTATACAATTACAGTAATACCCCGCTTTACGCGACCCCGTTATGCGCGGTTTCGCTATAACGCGAAATTCAAAATGCTCTTTCGAAAATTTATTCAGGTTTAGACATATTGCAGAGTATAGACAATAATGATGACCGTGTCTTGACCGTGTGTCGAATAAAAATCAATTTATATCGCAAAAGAAAATAAATCTTGGATTTTGATTTGATTCATCTTACCGTTTTTAGAAATGTTTCGAAATGAAAAGTATCCTATGCATATTTGATTCTAAATATCAATATGTATAAATATCCTAAATATATAAAACCATACAATTGTAATTAAATAAACCAAATAATTAAATAAATATAAACAGCCCAACTTACTTTCGGAATTAATAAATATAACTTGGTTGACTCACCAACTATGCTCAAGTGCTTTTGATTATTTGTCATATATAATTTTTGTGTCAAATATTCAAATATTCAGGACAAGAAGTAGGATTTTTCACTTTCTATTTTTCATTACATATCGCAAAGATGGATTTTTTTGTTCTTTTTTGCTGCTCGAAAGACAAAGAACGAAAAGTTCATATTAAAAACATTGGTAAGAGTGTAATATACGGGTTCGGAGCCTGATTGTCAATAGATATTCGTTTACTCCAAACTAGCGCATGACTTGCGCGATATAAGATTATCATTTGGCCTTGACAATAAAAAATAAATCCCATCAACCTCCTGTGTGGTCGGAGGCGGCCCGGCTCTAATCTCATCGTGTAGTCTTGTATTTCTGTCCGTGAATAGTCTTTTTTTTATTTTTTAGTACTTCTTGTTTGTGAAGTGACAATATCACACTTTGTTTAATAAAAGTAATATACGAATTTTAACGGGTTTTAATTTCTGTCATAAACAGTCTGCCTCGTAATAATCTGTAATGTATTCGAAACGTCGGGTATTTAAAACAAAATTGAAAAGCGATAAAATCCGCAAATTGGTTAATTTAATAATGTGCAGTAATCGCATGAGCACAATAAAAAAAAATATATACTTGTTTAATAAATTAGTTTTATTCGAAAACCTCTTTTAAAACCTCCTAAAGCCATTAAATTCAAAGAGTGGAAATGTTAATAATAAAGTCGACGAATGAAAAAATATATAGCATATTTAAAAAAAAAACACCTCTTTATAACAATCGCTTATTGTGCGTACATTAAAGCACTAACATAAATACGCTAGCGTTTGAACTATATCAAACGAAACTTGATTGAACATGTTATTTTACGCGCGTCATTTCTATTTCGGGCTTACTTATCACCGTCTTACGATTCGGCGTTCAAACAGAATGTCGAATTAAGCAACCGTTTATCTTCCGTTGATTATTTTTTTATGTAGTAGGCTGACAAACGAGCAAGCGATTCAGGTGATGGTAAGCGATTACCGCCGCCCATGGACATTTGCAACATTACTGAACTTGCAAATGCGTTGTCAGTCTTTAAGG
>DWHO01000250.1:0-22811 GCA_018247575.1 Eurytides lysithous rurik | reverse complement strand
GACACGACCGGAGAGAGATAAGACGCAGAGGCGGTGACATTAAACCGACCTCTTAATAACGATTTCTCCAAGCCACCGCTAGATGGCGTCGACCTGAAGCCGGGACCGACTTTTTACATGCCCATCCGACGCATGAATCATCTTACTTTTCAGGCAATAGGATGATCAGCCCGTAATTCCCTAATTCAACTAAGAAACAATAACCCAAAGTCATTGCCCTCCTCGGGATTCGAACCCACGACCTCCGCTTTGTAAAGCGCGGGCGTATACCACTAGGCCACGGAGGCAGTTGATCTAAAGTATCTTATAAATGAAAAAAATATACAAAAATGATAAAAAAACGTAGGGACTTTGCCACTTGCGCTGAAAATAAATTTTGTATTACAATAACGTTTGTATACTTGAAAATTTAATCTTAAGATTATACGACAATTAGCAGACAACTCGACTAATGTAAGGATGTTAAAGCTCAACACAACTATAAACAAGCTGCGTTTACGGCCGTAAAAGAAAATCATTAAAATATAAATGAATTTAGTTAGTCATTACTATAGTTAATAATTACCTTTAACACATAAAAATCAGTGTTTGGATTTAAAACATATTTAAAAATTCATTATATTACTTATTCCTTTGCGGATTGTGCGCGCGCATGATCGGCCTGTCTGTCTATATTTCCTACATGTTAAAATTAAAAAAAATAATGCTTAAGTATGAAGTGTCAATTGTGAATATCACCACAATTTATACTACATACTAAAACATTATTCCCGACCGATGGATAGATGACAGATGTGTTTTTATTTTTTTTTAATTACTACTTCTATTTGTGTTGATTTTTCAAAAAACTGTCACTGTGCTCTCTTCTCCAAATGAATCTGTTCAAAGGAAAATATCATAATCGATCCTTAACCTACATATATTATAAAACAATAGATTATTAAAATAACTTACGTAACATCCGAAATACTTTAAGAAGTGTGTAAGTTTCGTAGACCGCAAAAATAGAACAATAGTAGAAAAGTGAAAGTGCAACTTACCGTATCGCTTTGCCGGACCATTGTTTGTCAGATTTTATTGTTTCAACGCCGCCCGTCAGTCCTTGACGCAATTCAATATAGTGCTGCGCAAATAACTGTTTTGAAATTACAAATAACAATGTTTTTTTATATTGTCTGTGTTAATCCAAATCTTTTACTAACTTTTTTAAAGATTTATATGAAGCGATACAAAAGATGGAGATGAAAAACATGTCATTATGTTTTTCATTACAAAACTGCCTATGTTGCGCAGTGGTACAGACATGCGCCTTGCAAATCGGAGTTCGTGGGTTCGAATTCCGCGGCGGCGAAAGACTTGGTGTTGTTGTTCTTAGTTTGGTTAGGGCATTACGGACTGATCACCCGATTGCTTGAAAAGTAAGATGATCCATGCGTCGGATGGGCATGTAAAAATTGGAGAAGTCGTTATTAAGTGGTCGGTTTGATGTCGCCGCCTCTGCGACTGATCTCCCTCCGGTCGTGTCGGTCGTGTATCAGTCCCATCGTGGTACAATAGTAAAGGAAGAGTGAGTGCACCTATGCCTGCGCAAACGGTTGTGCCCTATAATACATCCTGCACACTTGGCTGATCTTTTAGAGATCGGCCGCCATGGGTCGAATCGGTCGGGAGGACGTTATATTATAATTATCCGCTTTGGGTTGACGGTTTTTTTTGCTCAGGGATATGGCTGATTTGATCTTTTTATATAAAAGCATAAGCTACAACTTAAGATAACCAAAACGTAGAGCATAACTGAGAAATTATTGACGTTAGTCAATATTGCTTCACAAATCTACCATTTCTCTTCTGTATTCCGTAAAATGGTTTTATGTTGTTATTCCTCAATAGTAACTTAGTCCATCTCTAAGTAAATTTATGTCTAGCATTACGAGTTTTAGCGTAATTATTCAAAATCCGTTCTAGTTAAAGTTATCTTGTATTATTTTCACTTTTGTATACATGAACGTATAAAATTTTCTACTCCATCAACTCTTACCCGCATCACTATTCTTATTCATAAACAATTGTTGGTAAACTTTTATAAATAGATAGCTATGTATGCAATTCATTGTCTTATATCATATCTGTCATTTGTTATTGTATGTCAAGATATAAAACATTTAATAATAATAATATGGATAGAGCCATACATCTAATAACTTCTTATTATTTAATATTTAACTATTTGATTTCTTAATAATAGAACGCGACATGAGTTGGCCTGCCAATATATAATTTTTTAATGAATCTTCGCACCAATTTCTATTGTCGGTAACGGCTGAAAGGTAGAGAATAAATAACGCAGAAACGCCATCTGAGTGTAGGAACACTAAAATAGTGCGAAAAATTCTTCCATTTTCGAATTCCCATTTATACTATTTCTATTGCGCGACTTACAAAAAAGATACTTTTGCCCATACACAGTGCAGACACACCTGCGTAGCCCTACGCTACGGTAGACGTACAGAGATTTATGATGTTATATCTCTATGACCAGTAATTACGCTAACAACGTTGCATAGTGGTGTTTCACATTACTGCTTGGTGGTAGAATGACTGGCAATACCTCACTCGGACTCTGACGTAAACAAAATAACAATTTAGCTCCTTCGGTTCTATATTTTAACAAGAGACTCATGAAGGAAATATTTCGTTTTCAGATACACCGTCGCATATCATCTACGGAAGATGCTACAATGAATAACACCAGAAGAACTAAGGAATGGATACTAAATCGAAAAATACTCTCTTATGGTTAATGTTAGTTTTAGCTTCGGTGTCAAAAGTTATTGCGATATGTCCTGTACCAGATACTATACTCCCTTGTATCTGTACAAATCAAAACGATGATGTTCAAATTTGGTATGTTTAATCTTGCTTTTACGTATAAGTAAAATTTCGCTACGTATATTTATTATATTTTTTATGTTATACAGGTGCACACATAGTGACTTGCAACAGGTTTTAAAAGGCCTTCATAGAATTGGAGAGTTTCTAAAAAAACCTATAGACGAATTAATAATTGAAAATAATTATCTGCCATCGCTACCTGGTAAAATTTTTCAAAATGTAAAGATTCAGAGGTTAATGATGCGTCACAATGGTTTGGAAAGTGTGTCGGGGGCATGGTTAGAGACTCAAGAAACAAATTTAGTCGAAATATTTGTTGTAGAAAATGAATTGAAGAGTATTCCAGTTGAAAGTTTAGCGAAGTTGCAAAATTTACAAGCCATGACGATACAATCGGATAGTTTAAAAAGAATACCTTCATTCATAAATATGCCTCGTCTTAAATATTTAAACATACAGTCTGAAAGTTTTAACGTCATTAACGGAAATGCATTTGCAAATTTGCCAAAGCTCGAAAGATTATATATTCACGGTAGCCCAAATTTACGCAAAATCGAGGAGAATGCTTTTTACGATTTGCCTAATTTAGAAAAACTAGAAATAACGGACTGCGGAATAGCAGAAATTCATATGAGAGGTTTATCACTTCTTCCCACTTTAAAGGAGTTATCATTAAGTAACAATGATATTTCCGATGCAACTATGGTTGGTAGAGCTATCAGGGACATACCGATGCTTTCATTGTTAAATCTTAATTCTAATATGATTGACAAATTAAACGAAGGTGCTTTTGTAGATCAGACAATGCTAGAAACTTTATATTTGTCGCACAATAGAATAAATATTATACATCACGGTGCTTTTCATAGAGTGCCAAAACTAAGAATCGTTGATTTAAATTATAATAACATCATCAGAATACATCCCGAATCATTTTTGCAACAGTCAAGCAGTGGTGTCGAAGAATTAAGTCTTATTGGTAATAAAATAATGCATATATCAGAATTTCGAGCGTTGCTGGATGCTCTTCCTCGTTTAAAATTTTTGGATATGAGTGACAATTTACTTCAGGAAATTCCTAGAGGAGCTTTAAGAGGTCATCCGAGTCTAGAGCGTTTGCATCTCGATGGGAATAATATAAAATTCATAGAAGGGGAAGCTTTGATAGCAATGCCAGCTCTACGGGAACTACACTTAAGTAGAAACTCCCTTGGGGATATGAACGAAGGTCCTTTTTGGAACTTACCAAATTTAAAGGGCTTGGATTTATCAAGTAATTTATTTCAGCGTCTACAACCTAAATTGTTATACAATCTCCCATCATTACGAAGAATAAATCTCAGTAATAACAAATTGACAGTAATAGATCCTATAACTTTTATTGAAACCCCATTGTTGGAGTATATAAATATATCAGGCAATGCACTTGTTTCTATCCATCCAGCAACATTTCGGAATTTACCAAATCTTTATGAACTAGACGTGAGTTCGAATAAATTAATTGAATTTATTCCTGGGTTGCCGAGGGGTCTTGAACAATTAAATTTACAAAAAAATCAAATAACCAATTTGCCTGCCCCCCCATCTCCGGACCTAGATCTACCATCACTTCGAACTTTGGACATTTCGCATAATGGTATACAAAGAATCCCTCACGGAAGCTTACAAACACTTCATAATTTACGAAGAATTTACATGAAACGCAATGGATTAAGACAAATCGACGTTACAACATTTAACGATTTAAGCCGTTTAGAAGTATTAGATTTAAGTTTCAATCAAATAATTTTTATTCACCAAAAAAGTTTTAGCAAACTTGTGCATCTTAAACAGATTAAGTTACATGGAAATAACGTAGAAAATTTTGACTTTATGGTCGTTCAAGAAAATAAGGAATTGTCTATATTAGATTTCAGTAAAAATAAATTGAAGAGTATAAACCAGATTAAAGTTGACAAACAATTTGAGATAGAAATTTTAAATATATCTTCTAATAATTTGTATGAACTGCCTAACACTCTAAACACTTTGGCAAAATTAGAAGTGTTAGATGCAAGTTACAATCATATTAAACATTTCGATGGAAATGTTTTAAACAACGTTCAAAAACTAAAGGAAATTAGATTACCATTTAATAAAATTTTACATATACGCAGTGAAAGTTTTAAAGACCTTAAGAACCTCAAATCTATAAACTTGGAGAATAATAAAATTGAAATCATTCATTCCGCAGCTATTAATAATCTTCCAAATCTAACTAGTATATACCTCAGCAGAAATCATATCATAGATATTCCTGATCGCGTGTTCACAAATTTACCAAAGTTGAGGATATTAGAACTACAGGGCAACCGACTTCAATTCGTATCAATACGAGCGTTTGAAAATACACCATTATTGCAGTATTTAAATGTTAGCAACAACCAACTTACTAATTTGGAAAATTCTGGTATAAGACAGTTGTTTTCATTAGAAGTCTTAGACATTAGCTTTAATAAGTTGATGAAAATAACAAGTGAATCATTTCAATACATGGAATGGCTAGTTGAACTTAAGTTTGACAACAATCAGATATGCCACATAAGCGGACAACCTTTTAATAATATGCCACGACTAAAAGTTCTTTCGTTACGTCATAATAAATTAACGTTTGTGGCAGAGAGTAATTTTGAAAAATTGAGGAACAATATTGCTATACTAGATATCGATGGTAAGAAAAACATTAATAATTAGTTTATTATTCCCAGTCAAATAGATTTTAGTTTATTAAATTTGTTGCAGGCAATCCTCTTACTTGTAATTGTGGTGCAATATGGTTAAAATCTTGGCTGATGGAATCAACGTCTATTGGACCGAAATGCTCTGATGGCACATATGTCAAAGGTATGCCCTTTTCTCGCAACGACTGTGTGAGTGTACCTGTTCAAAGTGACATTACAAGACAGTGTACCATCCATGAAAATGAAGCGTTACTACCCAATTTAGCAACATCGCAGGTTTTTTCATCATTGGAAAAAATTAACGGATATGTACCAAAAGAGAAAAACAATTTTCAGAACAATAAAATTAATACTCGACCAACACCAGAAGAATCTGAATATTTTTACGACGAATATGTTGATTATCCCTTTAATGAAACTGCTGTAGATCCTCTAAATAATAATAATAAACAGACCGGTTCAACAAATGTCAGCTTCAACGATAAAAATTCAAACACTTCCAGCACAGCATCAACGACAAATATACCGAGAAGTGGATTCACGTTTTTCGGTATGCCACTACCTTCTATCGACGTGAGTAAATTTCTCAATACTGGTCGAAAAATAGATTGGCATGAAAAACAAAAATCTCAGTTTACTAAATATCAATCGCCTGTTCCGGAGTCACCGCAATTTGAAACCGGTGGATTTACCCCTATGATTCCGACTACAGACGGAGGTTTTCTGCCCGTAATAAATCCTACTAAAACAACGTCAGCGAGCGTGAACTTTGGTACTGAACATGAAAATTTAAATTATCACAAACTGGGTATCACAGAAAAAAGCTTTGCTTTAATGGCTAAATTGCCCCCAACAAAAACAAGTCAGAATAACACAAAACATATGAAGAGCAAAAGTGAAATTCACGAAGTGGAAGCTTACGTAAACAACGACAATACTACCCAAATTGCTTTTGTCAATAGGACGCAAAGTACAGAGGATCAAGGTCTAGGCAGTTTAAATAAATATCATTTGATGCAATCTAATTTTACCGTAACACAAGTCACAGAAAGGGAAAACATTATTACAACAGATACAAGCAATGACATGTCCGCCCAGGCTTGGATTGAGTCCACTACGAGTGTTCCATACAACGCATCTTTACAAATGACTTTAAAGCCATTGTTGAAAAAAAATTATGAAAGTCCACCCACGGCACTTTCGGCTGTTCTGATACCAGGTAATGAAGAAATACAGAGACGGGAATTTATCAAAAGACCAGCTACTATAACAAAAGTGATCTTACCACATTTGGAGCATTCTGGTGCGACTAGTGATTATACGCTTTCTAATAATAGAGAACCTAAAACTGGATTTTCTAACCCAAGAACAAGGACGAAAAATGCGGACGATAAAGACTGGTATTATAAAAATTACAATAATTCTAATTTAGAACCGTATATTGAACCCGATGTTCGCACATCAACAGGTAGTTCAGTTTCATGTACGGAAACTATGTTTTATTGCTTGGTTTTGTATAATAGTATAAACTTATTATTAAATGTTTAATAATAATAATAAATTGTTAATTAAATAAATTAAAAGCTTTTTTATTAATTTTTTAGTAAAAAAAAAACCTTATTTCCGCCAATCATTCTCGTAGTTTACTTAAACGTCTTAGTATAGATAGATAAAATTTAATCGACCTGCATAGCGATTGTAGAGACCCAACGATACTAGAGGTTTTTAGAGATCTTTCGAAACTAAACTGATCATCAGTACCCTCTGATGGTAAACGTCTGTAGTTATTTACGAGATTCAATCTACGCGATTGGATCTCGTATGTAATGTATATACGTATATATGTACATTATGTATATATTTCATTTAAAACTTTTTAAACATCGGGCGCGTTTCACACGAGCTGGTAGCGAAAGGGGTCTAAAGCACAAACATCATTTCACTTAAGACATGAGAAAACTTTATTAATTAATGTAATAAAACAATCCGCTTTTAGAACCTAAGGATAGGATAGGATTTAAATTAAATCATATTATATTTATTCAAATAGGCCCTTAGAAGCACTTTTAAATCGTCTTTATTACATTTAGTTCGTCAGAAAGCTACTACCGGCTCGGAATGCAGTTCTGTTGAGAAGACCCGGCTAGAAACTCAACAGTTACTCCTTTAAAATACCGTTACAGTATGTTAAGCCTTAATACAATGTAATAGCTATCCCATAAACGAGTTAATCATTTAAGCTCCACGAATTATCCATTAATCTACGAAAGACTCCTGAACAGTGTAACAGTGTAATAAGCTTTAAGCAACAACATAGCAATACATGCGTATAACTTGGGTATAGAATAACATTCAATGCTATAGAAAAATATTTTTATGGATGATCCAAGTCTGATGTCGTTGTTGAACCAAATCTTCTGCTATTTATTCTACAACTGCACGTGCGACATCGCTAGTAGTCCTTAATGATCGAACAAGCATCTGATTACAATGTCTTTGCCACTACATGACCTGGGTCCCTCGACCCATTGTCATTAAATGACTCTTTGCTATTTCTCTCATGGTTGGTATCTGCCATAAATACTGGTTGGCCTACACCCTGGCACAAATCGGTAGCAGAGCTATGTCCTTCAGTTATTGGTAAAATGCCTCTGGGGCGCATACTTTATTAATAATAATGTAAGTAGTATACACTTCGACATATTTTAAAAATTATTTTCAAAAGATTTTGTTTCTTGTTCTACCAAGTGCACTTTGCCAGATTTCTTAGCACAGGCCAATGTAATGTGAATGAATTTTTTGCAACATTAACTCTTAGGCGTGCCAAATTAACACCCTTCACCTTCTCTATGCTAAGATACATAATGACAGTGACTTGATTTAGATCAGGGGTGGGCAAATATTTTGATAGTCGGGCCACATTGCTGATGAAAATCTGATAATGTGTAAAAGTATTAAAAGTATTGCTTACGATTTAAATTTTTTTATGCACCAATCTATGTTAGACAAAATCTAATATTTGTGTTTTTAATAATAATATATACAATGCATTACGGGCCAGACAAAATTATACCGCGGGCCGCCATTTGCCCAGGCCTGATTTAGATGGACTTTGTTTCATCTTGGCTTCGGTGTATAAATACGGGAATGTTGCTTGATAATTAGGACAAAGTTGCACTGCTAACTCACAAGTCAAGTTTTCTTGTTTCTAACACATCTCGTTGTAAACATTATTAAAAAATGTGATTGAAATTTCTACTTTTATGCAGTTATTTCTTTCTAGTACCAATAATGGTAGAACATGCGTCTTCTTAAGCACTACGTTAATTAAGCATTAAGCAATACATTCCTTGTACTCACACCAATTATCAGTCTTATGATTAAATGTCCAGGAGTCATACATGGTTACAAGTACATATATAATTTGAGTATTTGCATAAAAATTATAAGTAAAAATAATTTTAACTTTACTGGAAAGTTGTATGGCTGTACCATTAAAACTCGATAATATTTGAATTCCAAGCAAAAATATTTTATTTTTATCTATTATAGTACACAATAATAAATCTAAGGACAATCATAACACTTGATTACCTAAAAGACATTTTCATTGAGTCTAAGATATCATGGTGTCATAGAGTACTTTCTACCTACAGTTCAAAACTATTTGGATATGCATCTTGTCATCATATTGAATTCCTGAAATAATTATTATATAACATTTTCATCTTACATTCAAGTATTATGTACAGGTAAATTTAAAAGTACTTATTGTGATTTTAATACTGCTAAGTTACTAGGACAAAGCTCAATTCATACTAATGTGGTTTGAACTTTAAGGTTTCTGATTAGACACAAGACCAACCATCAACATTTTATTGCTTTCCATTGAAGCAAAATAACCTTTAATGGTGGTAGAGCCATGCTGCAGTTCTCGTTCCTGCTGAATGATCTAGCTTGGCCAAGATAAGTACCACAATGTCACAGAAAATTGGTGCAGTGGAAGTGTTTATGCTTCCGCACTTCTTATGGTGAGTGAGGAAGCTGGTGGCCCACCCCCTCCCTTATCCAGCCTTCCCCATCCTTTTCCTTTCAATAATTCCCACATTACAGACCAGCAAATATTTGTAAAAGTTTACCGTTGCAATGTCCATGGGCTGCAGTTATTGCTATCCGTCACATGATATGCTTGCTTCCTTTCCTGCCTACTCAATCAAATAAAACTTTTTAATACCTTTATTGCAGTATTAGTATGATTAGATTTAGGCTTCTTAGGTTTGTATGTTAATAATAATAATAATGTTTGTATGTTATACATCTCTCATTAGAATATGAGTCAATCACCTGAATTAGTTCTATCAGCATAATATTTCTTAATTCAACATATAGCCTGTCATACACATATTATTTTATCAGTTTGTAGTAACTAAAACAAAAGAAAGAGCAAATGAAGCACATTTTCAAAAATATTTTTAATTATTTAAGCTAATTTTTTTAGTACATTTTTATTATTTTAACTACATATTAATGTTTATGGCAAAAAAAAATAGGGTTTAATAATTTTTAAATGGTTTAACAAATTTTTATTAAGATTGATATATTTGAAATCCATTAGCTACTTTGTACAAAGTATGTTTTCAATTTTTCAAGAGCTTTAAATCTATGTGAAATTTGATTTTTTTCCTCTTTTGACATTTCAGCATAAGTCACATTATATCCATCTGGTTGAAACACACAATCCCACCCAAAGTCACGTGTACCCCTTGGAGGTACAATTATTCCTTTCGTTTTCCCCTGAAATAATAAAACATCCTGAGTATCCCCAGAACAGGGGCAGTATGCAAATGTACATACAGCTTCTGCAGATTTATCATCCCATCCTGTTAGAAGTCTTGGTAGCCCTTCAGGTTCTAATTTCTCTAAAAACCATTTTATATAAGGACCAGGTAAACCCTTTAATGCATTGAAACATAAACTGGTATCCTCCACAACCACAGGCCGATTTAATCGGCGAGCAGCTTCTTGACACTTCTTAATTGACACCTCGTCAATTTCACCCTGCAATTCTGGTAAATCGAGTTTATGGCTAATTATATCAAATGGAAAATTAGTACCTAGGATAGCTTTAATCTCTTCCAGCTTTTTTGCATTTCCCGTGACAAAAGTTAGAGTTCTTTGAGTCATAATTAAATTATATTTTAATATGGACAATATAATTCGACTTGGATAGATTTTTATAGAAAAAAATGAATAAAAAAGTTATGTAGATAGGTTATATTATTAGATTATTACCCAAATCTAATAACTGTCGGTTAGAGGTGGACGTCGAACAATCGGCTAAATGTCGCAACGCTCTTGTCGATGCACAAACGACGTCTAAAAGTAGTCGAATATAACGAGTTCATTGGTCGTATGCAAATTTTTACACAAATTTGTACTCTAAAATAAAATTTGGTTTTTATTTTAAACAAATAGGATATTTTTAGGAAAAACTTCAGACAAGAAAAAAAAAAAATTATAATAAAATTCTTTACTAAAACATTAAATTTAAGTATCACTTACGAGAGAAATTTAATAATTAATAAAATTTTATAAATTTGCTCTGTAATCATATACAACAATGACTAATTTTGTGCTTCATAGACAAATTTATTTTTTTAAATGACTGTCAAAATTTGTTTCTTAGATGAGAAGTTGCAAGAATTGAAGTATTTCACAAAGATTTAAATACTTATTGCACCCATAGCAATTGACTTAGTGCATTAAAGATATAAAGAGAGAAATTTTGGAAAAGAGCACTTTTGCTTTACAAAAAAATGCCAAGTCAAGAAGTTGTAACCACAAAGGTTGTGGTTCATCCTTTGGTACTCTTAAGTGTTGTGGACCATTTTAATCGTATGGGTAAAATTGGTAATCAAAAACGAGTAGTCGGAGTTCTTTTAGGTTGTTGGAGAGCTAAAGGAGTTTTAGATGTATCGAACAGTTTCGCAGGTTTGTGTCTTAAAAAAATCATTTATTTTTATAATATAGTGGTATTTACTATGTTTTACTGTTGTTGTTGCAAAAACTACTTTGCTTTGCAATATTAGAACTTATAATGGTTTTATAGTTAACTAAGATGGGGTAGGTTTCATCCAGTAATTTCTTCTATTTTTGATATGATGTAGGAGATGGATTGTGATCAAGTGAATTCCTTTTATTTTATACCCTTCTTTTGAAAACATGTTCATAAAAATTCTAATATATGACATATAAAGACGAATGATATATCAATTTATATGTGACTTGAATTATCATTTGTTTTTCTGAATATGTACATGAGCTATATATACTAATTAATACATGATTATATTGAAATAAGATTTATAATGCAAACAAGTATTATACTGTTTAATAACTAAAAAATAATAATTAATAAGTTCTTTAAAATAATTTTTTTGTTTCTAGTTCCATTTGATGAAGACGATAAAGACAAATCTGTCTGGTTCCTGGACCATGACTATTTAGAGAATATGTATGGAATGTTCAAGAAGGTTAATGCTCGTGAAAAGGTAGTAGGCTGGTATCATACCGGGCCTAAACTACATCAAAATGATGTAGCAATAAATGAGTTGATCAGGCGTTATTGTCCGAACTCCGTACTTGTTATAATTGATGCAAAACCAAAAGACCTTGGTTTGCCCACTGAAGCATATCAAGCCGTTGAAGAAGTACATGATGATGGCAGCCCAACAACTAGGACATTTGAACATGTCCCAAGTGAGATAGGTGCAGAGGAAGCAGAGGAAGTAGGAGTAGAGCATTTACTGAGGGATATCAAGGATACAACTGTTGGCAGCCTCTCTCAACGCATTACCAATCAGTTGCTTGGTCTTCGTGGGCTACATTCACAGCTAAGCGAAATCCGTGATTATCTTATCCAAGTAGGAAAAGGATCTCTACCCATGAACCATCAAATCATATATCAGTTACAAGATATCTTTAACTTGTTACCTGATATTGCTAGTGATAACTTTATTGATAATCTCTACATCAAGACTAATGATCAGTCCCTAGTTGTATATTTAGCTGCCCTAGTCAGATCTATTATTGCACTGCACAATCTAATCAACAACAAGATAACAAACAGAGATGCAGAAGAAGGCAAAAAGGAAGACGCTAAAGAAAAAAAAGAGAAAAAAGATGATAAAGATGACAAAAAGGCAGAAGATAAAGTAAAGGCTGAGAAAAAAGAGAAAGAAGAAAAAAAGAAATAATTTAGAATAAAGAAAGTTGCTCCTAATTGTGAAATATTTTTTAATAAAATTTATTGAATAAATTAAAATTGTTTCTTTATTTCCTAATTGAATATTGATCATGAATATAATTTCAAACATGTTTCATTGGTGGTATTTCTATAAAAATATTTTTGGTTTTTAAACAAAATTGAAAGGGCAAGTTGTAATTAATTATTAAACATTGCAATTGTCAATGATGTGATGGTTGTAAAATACTATCTTGAAATATTTTATGATAAGTTTGAGTTATCAGCTTTACCTGCAATAATGATAAATAATCTAGAACATTGATAAACAGTCCACAGTATTCACGGTGAAGTTATGTCGGCGACATGTGAGTGTCACGGCTTGAGAGAACATTAAAGTTACTGTAATTGGAATCTCAAGTTTGTCAAGATGGCTGATAGAATACGTCTTTCAGTGAGTTCCTTATTTCGTGCACTAAAATGTGTCTAATATTGAGGGAATAGTTTTCTGGGATCCCCCGCCTTCTTAATGATAACAGAATAAAATGTCATCTTTTGTAGGACCTAGTTTGGCTGCGACCGGGAAAACAATCGGAATTCGATATTCCAGTGGCTGTTAAAATACTCAACATTTCCGGTGGCTTAATACAAGTGCAGGATGATGACGGAAAAGTGTTCACAACATCTGTTGATAATGTTATTAAACCTTTGCACGCTTCGTCCGTTAATAGCGTCGAAGATATGATCACACTCGGCGAGCTACAGGAGCACACTATACTTCGTAATCTTCACATTCGTTATAATAGACAGCTGATTTATGTAAGCTTCAATTTTTTTATGATTTATTTGCAAATTTCAAAGCATCTGATCTCATCCAATTTTAGTTAAATCCGTTAATATATGATAGTTCACAGTATATAAGTTGGCAAGGCCATAAGTTTCCAAATATAGTATGTAGTATATTTAATAGTCGATGTTGTTGTTGATCTTTCTCATTTGGATTTTAATACTCTTTATCAGAGATTCCCATTGTTTTTTCTCATTTTTGCTTGTTTCGGTGAATCTCCTGCTACTACATTTCTTCCATATTCTTTAAAGCCGTCAAAATATATGAAGATTAGATCTAACCACACCCCGCCGGGGGTTCATGTGGACCACTTTGGAAATCACCGCTCTAAATGGTTAATCATAATATACTAGATTGCTTAATTTCAGACGTACACGGGAACGATGTTAATTGCAATTAATCCATATGAAATATTACCAATATATACAATGGATCAAATACATTTTTATCAAGATAAAGCAATTGGTGACATTCCACCTCACATATTTGCAATCGGTAACAATGCTTACAAAGAACTTTTGAATACTTCTTCAAATCAGTGCATCGTAATAAGGTAATTCGCTTTATAATATTTACACAAAACGTGAAGCTAGTCTTTATTTTTATAAATATTTAACTTTTTTTATTATTATTCTATAGTTATAAAATAGCTTTAAAGACTTGAATGTTTTCTTGAATTCGGCAAATCGTGTGTATTGTATATCTATCGACGGTTGAAAGCGATTTTGTCGTATCTCGAAAATCTCTAAAATCAATCAAGTAGAAACTGGGATATTCTAGTTAACTATGTAAAGGTTTAAAGTAAAGAAAGAAAATAAGAAAGGGAACAATATGTTTCAAATTTCGGCTTCTTCTCTTTATAAATTTATGAGTTATAAATTTTTGAAGTCGTTTTTTTGACTGTGGTGTAAAGTTGGATTTTTCGAGATACGACAAACGTCGATATATTGTTTTGTACGTAGCGTAATGCCTACTTGAGTAATTGATAACATCCCGATTAAAACTGATTAAGATTTACTACATTACTTCCGAGAAATAATTTAGCGTTTCATATTTAAATGTCCTTTGGCGATTTCAGTGGCGAGAGTGGTGCTGGAAAAACGGAAAGCACAAAATTGTTATTACAATACCTAGCTGCAGCCAGTGGAAAACATTCGTGGATCGAACAACAAATACAAGAAACCAATCCAATTTTAGAAGCTTTCGGTAACGCTAAAACAGTGAAAAACGACAACTCCTCAAGATTCGGAAAATACATAAATATTTACTTCAACAAGAAAGGAGTGATTGAGGGGGGAAATATAGACCAATATCTTTTAGAACGATCCCGTATAGTTCTTCAAAACAAAGGCGAAAGGAATTATCATATATTTTACTCCCTAGTCACAGGTTTGTCGGCAGACGAAAAAAAGAAACTAGAATTAACACGCCCCTGTGATTATTTTTACTTGAACTCTGGCAACATGTTGACCTGTGATGGTCGCAACGACGCCCTGGAGTTCGCTGATATTCGTTCAGCGTTCAAAGTGCTAAATTTTTCTGATAACGAGGTGTGGGGAATTTTCACACTGCTCGCGGCCATTTTACATTTAGGAAATTTAAAATTTAAATCGTTAAATTTGAACAACATCGATTCTTCGGAAGTCACAGATGGGTCGAATGCGAATAAAATTGCTACCCTACTTGGGGTAAACAAAGCTCATTTGTGTGACGCTTTAACAAAGAAAACTTTGATTGCTCAAGGTGACAAAGTTATTTCCACTTTATCAGCATCGGCTGCAGTTGAAGGGAGAGACGCACTAGTAAAAGCTATATATGGGTACATTTTTTACTACATAGTCGAAACTATTAATAAAACGCTGTGTAAGGGCCAACAGTTGTCCAGTGGGTCTGTTGGAATATTGGATATTTTCGGTTTCGAAAATTTCGAATCGAACAGTTTCGAACAGTTGTGCATCAATTATGCCAACGAGAACTTGCAGCAGTTTTTTGTTAGGCACATTTTTAAGATTGAGCAGGAACAGTACGCGAAAGAGGGCATTAGTTGGACGAACATCAGTTACATTGACAATCAGGTTAACTTAGACATGATCGGCCTCAAACCTATGAACTTGCTTTCGCTCATTGATGAAGAATCTAGGTTCCCTAAAGGAACCGATCTGACTCTTTTGTCTAAACTTCACACTAACCATAGTAATAAAAATTGCTACGTCACTCCAAAATCTACTCATGAGCATCGTTTTGGTGTAAGACATTTTGCTGGTGACGTATATTACGAAGTAAAAGGTACGCTTTTATAAATATTTTGAATATTAATAAACAATAATTACCTTTTTTAAGAATAATATACCTTCCAAGTTAATTAATGTTTAAAATCCTTATAGGTTTCTTGGACAAAAATAGAGATATGTTGACCACTGACGTAAAGGAAATGATATTTGATTCGAGTAATAGATTTTTGAAGGATTTGTTTCCAATGGAACCTGTTTCACAAAGCGGAAGCAGAAAGACGCTGTCGTTGAGTCACCAGTTCAAAACATCTTTGGACGCTCTTATGAAAGCTTTATATGCCTGCCATCCTTTTTTCGTGAGGTGCATTAAACCGAACGAATCAAAGAAACCCCGGGTGGGTATAATATAACTCTGCTCTCTTTAGAATTATTTTTCTGAGTTACCGAACAATAATTTTGTTCTAATTTAACATGTCTTGCCAGGCCTTCGATCATGCATTATGCGTCCGCCAATTACGTTATGCCGGTCTCATGGAAACTGCGAAAATCAGGCAAGCGGGCTATCCGATACGCTATTCGTACGGCGAATTTGTTCACCGCTACCGCCTTGTGGTTCCTGGTATACCACCGGCGGAGAAGACGGATTGCAAGGCCGCAGCAAAGAGGATATGCTCCGAGGTGCTACAAGATCAGGACTATAGGTTTGGATACACCAAAGTTTTCCTTAAAGATCATCACGACGTCACTCTTGAGGAGCTGAGGCATACTGTCTTAATAAGGAGTGTTGTTAGGACACAAGCAAACATTCGAAGGTTCCTGCTCCGACGCAAGTATTTGCGGATGCGGGCTGCAGCCATAACCATACAAAAGCACTTCCGAGCTCGGGGCTACAGGACTCATTATCTAGTCCTCAGGAGAGGCTATTTGCGTTTACAAGCGGTAATCAAATCCAGAGAACTCAGAAGAACGTTCATTAACCTTAGGAAGTTCTTTAGAAACCTTCAAGCTTACTGCAGAGGATATCTAGTGAGAAGATTGGTCACCGAAAAAGGCGAAGTGATTAGAAACGAACTTGCTCAGTTTAGACAAGAGAGGGACGAAACACTAAAATCGTATAGTAATACAGAAGAAGCCGAGAGAGATTACGAGAAGAAGTTCAATGACCTCATGAGATCGATTTGGGTTACTAAAGAGGCTGTAGTAGAAAACAATCACCAGAACGCCGATGCGATTGATGATAGATACGTTGATGACGTGTTTGGATTTTTAAAGGATACGGCGACGCCAGCTGGTACAGTTCGCGGTACCGGATTTGGCGTGGTAAATATTAACTATAATAATTCGCTTGTCTCTCAGTTTATCATTTCGTGTAAATATTTCTGAATCTTAAGAGATTAAGAGTTCATCTTATTTTAAGTGTTCGTTAACGCCTCTGCGTCTACAACAGCGTGATGAAGATGCAAACAGTCAAAATTATTGATCTTCTGTAAGGCCTTAATACTAGTATAAAATGTTGCTTGTTTCTATCACAGTAAATTGTATATTTACGTTTTATCATTTTCGAAGAGAAGACGTTTGGTTTAAGAAAATAATATCTTGTGTCAGTTTACATGGCGGCGACCACCCAGATCTCGTCTTTAGTTCATTTGAATATTAGCTCCGATTAGAAAACGAATCTGCGACCTTTCAATAGCTCAGCGGCGAGTCATCAGATTTTATCACATTATTACACATGCATTTACACTTTTTCAGACAACGACGGAAAAACCATCGCTGACTAATATAATACCGATCCCAATAGAGCCACAAGAAGAGCCATTTGATGAGTTCAACTTCAGAAAATTTGCCGCGACCTATTTCCGAGGCAATACAAGTCATCAGTACTCGAGGAAAACTTTGAAAAGCTCCTTATTGGACTTGCCGTCGCCTATGGATCAGTTGGCGGCACAAGCGCTGTGGATAACCATACTAAGGTTCATGGGCGACGTCTCCGAGCCCAAGTATATCGATGATAAGATAGACAACGTGCCAGTTATGGCAAAGTTGACGGACACGATTGGGCGGGCGTTCCAGAAGAGCAAAGAGTTCGAAGTAAGTTAATAATAGGCGGAGGGACGGATAAATTGAGCGGTGGGGATCTCTTATAGAATCCGCCTAAGGTGGAAGCACAGCATTGCCCGACATCCCCCAACCGTGTTAGCATTAATGTCCCGGTCCCAGTTTGAGGGGAAATGTTTCCCGTAATTACTGGCCATATGACCACTTGATTTAACTCTGTAAATATTTGGTGGCTCTGCCCATAACTGCAGTAATGGGCAGATATGTCGCTTACCAACAGGCGTCTTGTCTTCGCCTGACACAAGTCGCGCATCTAGCTCCTAAAAAAATAAAACGCTGCCCCTATTGTAAGATATAAGGGCGTATTATCTTGTATTATAATGACGTTTTACATACATAAATTTTACGCGGACAAATGGCCAGGTTCGAAACAAATATTTGTAGTTCGTACAAACTTGTGTGGAAATCGAACCCACGACCTGCGACGCCGAAGCCAATAGCTTAGTATCTGCACCAAACGGTCATCAAAAAGTAATTCTGTCGATTTGACGACTTGACGACTAAATTTCAAAAACTGACTAATAGATTCACTCGTCTATAACTTAGCGCCAAAAATGATACTAAACTGAACCGGGATTCTTCTTCTTATTGATGAAGATATGACGTCGATGTCATGCAACATGTTTTGGCCTAAGAATATGTTAAAATATATTACTTTGCCATGTTCATGTCATATGATATATTATCGATGCTCTCCTATGTTAAATGTGTTTTGTCTAAACCCACATGACATCTAAGTTCTGATCTAACGGTTGAAATATATGTTTGCGTATATTTTCAGAATCTCATTCAACCAGAACCCAGTCAAAGCACAAGCAGGTTGGTTCAAAAAGCAATAAAACGACGAGCCAAAATAAATGAGGAGTTTATGCGAAATATAATGAGTGACGAATCGACGAATGAAATGTACAGCAATTGGTTAAATTCAAGACGTAGTACAAATCTGGAGAAGTTACATTTTGTAATTGGACATGGAATAATTCGCAAGGAGCTGCGGTAAGTCACGTCAAGTCAAGTTCGATGTGACTACTATTAGAACTACTTTTACAATTTGATTGTTTCCCCACTTTAGTTGCATAAGGACACTTTATGTTAAGTATTTAACCAGTATTTACGCTGGCATTTCCCTTCAAACCGGAATAAAGTACCTACTTTATTCCGGTTTGAAGGGAAATGCCCTGTACATATATACACCTGTACACAATACAATATCAATACATCCCAGTGGGACTCTGAAAAAGCGTCTTACTACTTAATAACTGACCATTAATTGTTTGAGTGTAACACTTAAACAATTAATGGTTATTAGTAATTATTTTGAAAATTTCATAATTATTATTAATTTCAGCGACGAAATATTCTGCCAACTGTGCAAACAACTGACAAATAATCCTTCCAAATCTTCACACGCCAGAGGCTGGATTCTACTATCGCTGTGCGTTGGTTGCTTCCCGCCATCTGAAAGATTTGTCAAGTATTTACGGTCGTTCATACGCGGTGGCCCACCAGGCTACGCGCCATATTGTGAAGGCAGGCTAATGAGGACCTTCAAAAACGGCGCCCGGTCTCAACCACCGAGTTGGTTGGAACTACAAGCGACGAAGACAAAGAAACCGATACTTTTAACAGTTACTCTCATGGATGAATCTATGAAGACAGTGCAGGCCGATTCGGCAACTACATCTGAAGAGATCTGTCAACAGATAGCGGATAATGTGGGCCTTACGGATATGTATGGTTTCTCTTTATACATAACCTTGTACGACGTGGTCCTCTCGTTAGGGAACGAAAGTGTTCACATCATGGATGCTGTATCACAGTGCGAGCAGTTTTCTAAAGAGCAAGGGACGCCCGAGAAGAATGCGCCTTGGCGCTTGTTCTTTCGAAAAGAGGTGTTCACTCCATGGCACAACCCAACTGACGATCCGGTAGCAACTAATCTAATATACCACCAAGTCGCGAAAGGTGTCAAGTTTGGAGAGTACAGATGCAATTCCGAGAAGGATTTAGCTATGCTTGCGGCCCAGCAACATTACATTGAATACGGTGAACGTTTAGATCCCAATGTACTCAGAAAGGTTATTGTCAACTACATACCTAACCAGTTTATTAAATCTAATGACGTCGCATTGACTAAATGGGAACATCTTGTTACAAAAGCTTTTGAATCCGCCCCAAGCATACAATCGAGGGTTGATCCGCTGCGCTGTAAGGAAGACATAGTTATTTTCGCAAAACTTAAGTGGCCAATGCTATTCTCACGGTTTTTCGAAGCCGTGAAATTGAAGGGAGATTCAATCAATAAAGAGGTAATTATCATAGCCGTTAATTGGACCGGTATCTACATTGTAGATCAACTGGAACACATACTTCTCGAAATTTCGTACCCAGAAGTTACTTATGTCGCTTACAGTGACGATGCTGAATTCAATAATATAGGAAGAATTACAATTAGAACAATACAGCAAGAGGAATTTATCTTCCAAAGTGTTGACGCTAGTGAACTGAGCTCTTTGGTTATATATATAATAGATGGCCTAAAAAGGCGTTCTTTGTTCGTTATCGCCCAAGTGGACTCTCAAGGTTATAGTGACGCGGCCTCGTTCTTACAATACAAAAAAGGCGATCTCATTACCCTGCTTCACGATTGTATGGGAGAAACATTGATGAATTCAACTTGGGGCCATGGTTCGTGTAACGGCCAGGAGGGTTTGTTCCCTACTGAACAAGTTTATATACTGCCTACTCTTTCATTGCCTTTTAATACCATTTTGGAGGTATTTAAGAAAGGCAATGTCAACATTGATAAAAAACCTTTGTCAAAATATAATACGCTTCAGAGAAAGAAAATGCATACCCTTGAGAAATTTTCGAAGGAGTACTTCTGGGAGAATAATGATTACAATGTTACCATTTCAAAACAGTCGACATTGAACACGGCGAAAAAACCAATAGTAAGTGATTTGTGGGCCCACAGTCGGGAGCCTCTGAAAAAACCCTTACTAAAAAAATTGATAGGAGACGAGAAACTCTCTAAGTATTCTATAACAGCTTTTTATGGTATCTTAAAGTACATGGGTGACATGCCGGCGCCAAAACCCAGATCTGTTACCGAATATACCGACGACATTTTTAAAGCGGCGTTAACTGAATCAGTAATGCGAGACGAAGTCTACTGTCAAATTATGAAACAGCTCACTAACAATCGAATACAGCTCAGCGAAGAAAGGGGCTGGGAAATAATGTGGCTTGCTACAGGAGTTTTTGCATGTGGACAAGTCTTAATAAAGGAGTTGGTGGAATTCCTAAAGACGCGCCCACATCCTATAGCTAAGGAATGCTTAAAACGTGTGTTTAGAACACAGAAGCATGGACCAAGAATGTATCCTCCATACGTGGTGGAAGTGGAGGCGATTCAACACAGAAGTATGCAAATATATCACAAAGTATACTTCCCAGACGACACGGACGAGGCATTCGAAGTGGACTCGTCAACAAAAGCTAGAGATCTCTGCGAACAAATAACCGGCCGTTTGAATTTAAAGAATAGTGACGGTTTTAGCCTGTTTGTGAAAATAGCGGACAAAGTGTTTTCTGTACCCGAAAATTACTATTTCTTCGACTTTGTCCACGAGCTCGTGGATTGGATGAAGAGATCACGCCCAGTGCGTTCTGGTAAGTATGCGCAAGTTAGTCTCTTAAATATAGGCTAAATAATGATATTGATGATTATTGTTAAAAATATTCAGGATATTTTGATTACCTTAAGTTTATTATCAAAACATGCCTGAGACGCTTACACCCTTATAAAAAAATATAAAGAGAACAACATTTCAATTGTTCTCACACCCGTTTAGATGTATTTATGACTATTATAACTTAAAATATATATTTTTTTTCAGCCGGCTCCCAAGTGCAAATGAATTACCAGATATTCTTTATGAAAAAATTGTGGATCAACACCGTTCCCGGTAAAGACAAAAATGCCGATCAAATATTTTACTTTCCCCAAGAACTACCCAAATATTTGCGCGGATATCACAAAACGTCGAAACAGGATTTAGTCGAATTGGCTGCACTTATATATCGCGCAAGATATGGTAGTGATCAGACACTTTTGCCACAAATTACTCAAATGCTTGAGGACTTTATACCGTCGGATATGGCTAGGATTCAATCGAACTCACAGTGGAAATCTTCAATCGCGGCGGCCTATTTTAAACATGGCCATATGACAGAGGATGAGGCAAAAGAGTATTTTCTTAAGAAAATCTACCAGTTACCAACGTTCGGTACTGCCTTTTTTGAAGTAAAACAAACTTCCGACCCTACATATCCAGAAATGGTTGTTATAGGTATCAATAGGAATGGTGTCAGTGTTATCCACCCCCAGAGTCGAGTAGGTATTTAAACGTCATTCAAATATTAACTGTAATGTATGAATACATTATTTAATTTCTTTCAGGATGTCTTAGTGACCCACCCCTTTTCTCAACTGTCTAATTGGTCGTCCGGCAACACTTTCTTTCATATGACAATGGGCAACGTCTTGCGCGGAACGAAAATTTTGTGTGAAACATCTTTAGGATACAAAATGGATGATCTTATATCGTCTTATATTGCAGTGCTGCGAAAAGTTGTTAAAGAAAAGGCAAGAACATACGTGTGAAATAATTATATATATTTAAGTTACATTTATGACTTGTGTTAGAATAAAAAAAAAATTCAATATTTTAAGTTATTAATTATGACCATAGAAT
>DWHO01000249.1:0-22821 GCA_018247575.1 Eurytides lysithous rurik | reverse complement strand
ATATTTGTTTCGGATCTGGGTGTATGTCCGCGTAAAATTTATGTATGTAAAACGCCCTTATAACACAAGATATTTCTCTCTTACAATAGGGGCAGCGTTTTTTTTTTTAAAAGAAAAAAAAAATCAAAAATTATAATAAGGCAATAACGTCCTACCGACCGATTCCGGCTACAGCGGCCGATCTACAAGAAATCAGCCAAGTGTGAGCCTTTTACTCACATAGCCCAATGGGAAGGATAACCGACACGACCGAAGAGAGATCAGGCGCAGAGGTGGTGACATTAAGCCGACCTCTTAATAACGACTTCTCTAAGACACCACTAGATGGCGTCGAAAAGAATCCAGAACCCACTTTTTACATGGATGGGCATGTAAAAATGGATGGATCATCTTACTTTTCAGGCAACCGGGCGATCAGCCCGTAATGTCCTAATCCAACTAAGAAAAAACAGCACAAAGCCATTGCCCTCCGCGGGATTCGAACTCACGACCTCCGAGCGCGGGCCCATACCACTAGGCCACGGAGGCAGTTCAATCTCTAAGATCAGTGGAATGCCAATCGCATAATTTCTTAAGAAATCCGTATTCGGTGCACACAAAAATAAGGATCCGTATGCTAGATCAAATGGAAGGCCTTCACTATATGATGCTGCGCCAAACTGTAAGGTATTGCATTAAGTGGGCTATTATATATATTTTTAATTTACCGTAAGTAGCTGTTTGCCGTTAAAGAAAATATATTTTCTCATGTTTCGAACATTTTTCCTAATAACCTGTTTTTTTGTTTTCTGATAACACTGAAGTTTGTCAATACACAACAAAAGCTATCGATTCCAAATAATATTGGCCAAACAGGATTCTAAAAAAAAGTACTGAACTGTAAAACAGTTATAATTTAGATTCACGCTACTATTACTGTTACTAAACGCTAACGCAAAAATGGCAAGTTCACTACTTCCTTAACTTTTCATTACTAAATATCATAAATAACACATACATGGAACGGACTGAGTGGGAACAAATTGAATTATGTTCCGTTCAATTGAGGAATGTGTTTGCTCAAATATATCCAATCGTCCGATGTCTGGTTTTCAATTCGAGAGATAGTGTGTGGCAAATGGGTTCTAATAAAAATCAATGAATAGTGGACCGCAAAAGTTAACGTAAATTTCTAATTAAAAAAAAAATAATTAAAGCCCTCACGTCGTACTGCTTACGAGTAATTGCTTTATGTGATACTTTTTTTAAAATGTTTTTCAAGGATAGAATAATTTTTATCTACTAAAATTGCTATAGTAAGTGTAAGTCTAGAAATCAACACGTGGAAGGAATTCTATCGACAAGATCTTAGCTCTCAAATTTAAGAAGAAAAAAAAAGATGTGTAAGACAATAATATTTGGGTTCACACACGCGTTCAATTACAGAGCATGCTTTTGATTCAAGTCATTTGATGTTGCAAATGTCCATGGGTAGGTGTGATAGCTTAATATCGGGTGATCCGTACCGTATTCCGTTCGCCTCCTCATGAAAAAAACAAAAGAATATGAATAGGATTCAGTTCATGATCCAATTCAGTGCCGAACAAATATTAATTCTAAAAAAAAAACAAGAAACTACATTGGTCTTGTGTCGTTTGATTAAAGTTTGTAAAGTATATTTTAACGCCTTGTGCGATTAAATTAAATGCTACTTTTCGTAAATACAGCAGTGTCTACGGGGAAAACATTCCGCATTGGGTTTCAGCGTTTCACATTTACATTGAAACGGGCCAATGTCAATACTTTGGTATTTATAGACGGGTCAGAGCCGGTGACGTGCACGCGTATTATTGAATAATTCATTATGCCTTGTTTACTCGTTGTTGTCTTGGGCTTCAGTGGCAGAGGTCTCGATGGACGGAATTTTTTATCTCTGTTCAACACTCAACTTAAACTGCTGCGTGTTGATAAATACGTAAGACTTAGGATACTAAACTTCAAGATTTGCAGAGTGCCTTTTCACTGGTCGAATTTTATTCGTTGATGGCCTTTTTATAATAGTAAGATGTGATTTGAAATAATGACTTGGAAATAGCTAATACCTAAGTGGATACAATTGTAGTTTGATTTGAACCGATAAATTAAACTGCTTTCGTGGCCTAGTGGTATAGATCCGTGCTTTACAAATCGGAGGTCGCAGTTTTGAAACCCACGAAGGGCACAAATTTTGTGCTGTTGTTTTTTAGTTATGTTACGGAATTAGGGGCTGGTCACCGTACTGCTTTAAAAGTAAAATGATTCATTCGTCGAATGGACATGTTAATAATCGGTCTTGTCTATGTCGACGCTACTAAAAGTTAGGTTTATAGGATATGCATTTCATCGGACTAAGAATGTTAAAGAAGAATGAGCGAACCTATGTTTGCGCAAAAGCTTTATAAAATATACCGTGCAGTAAGCAGAATTTTCTAAGATTGCTCGCCGTGGCCGTGTCAGTCAGGAAGGCATTATTATTTGAACGTTAGTCTATACATACGAACACAAATTAAACATAGTAGTTATCAAATCATGGAAAATTAAACGTGTTTCAGAAGATGTATCGAAATGCCAGAATGCATCGAAATTAATTTAACGGCCGTTAATTCTTTTACCACTTTTGTATATTGGTCCCAATTATTCAGTCTCAAAATAGCAAAATTTTTAAGTGACATAAGAAACAAGAAAATTATATTTACACAGTAATAATTGTGCGATGTTCTTCCTTATGAACAATAAATTATTTTCGGCAGACGTTTAAGTATTTCAATTTTGCATCTGGTCTACCGTAAAAACTGATTTTCATATGTGAATCACGTTTTAGGCAGCTTTTGAAACGATACCCAATTTCCTTAGAAGAACATACATTTTTAATATTCACACTGATATTAAAAATTCAGCAGTGTGTTTTGTTTGATTGTTCCTGGTTTAGACGGAACCAGATAAAATGATCGACTTTATTTTCTGATTTGTTATAATAATTGGGACGAAGAGTAACACCATCCACCAGTTTTTATTTAGGAACATCAACAAAACGGACAAAATTGAAAGATCGCGTCGTGGTACTACTTTTAAGGATACACCTAAATAAGGTGGAAGCTGTTTTTAGCTAAACCAAATTTTGCCAATTTGAGTTTTTAGCTCCTATCTACATCGTGAGTAGTATTAAACTCTTGCATAGGACTGTCTATAAAGTGTACAATCAGTTGTTTTTATCAGGTTATCTTAACAGAATTACAAACGGTTAACCCATTTGTACAAATACGTTTATTATGGTTTATTAACTTTTTTTTTGAATTTAGTTGTGTATTAAAGTATATATGACGTCTTGCGGTTATGCCAAGTAACCGTATAATCGCGTAAAATGGGAAGGATGTATAGAGACATTTCAGATTACAGGTTTAGGTTCGAAAGCCGGCTTTGTGTGTGGAAAAAAGATAAAAGCGACGATGATAGTGAGGCCGACGATACTATATAGGATTTTTCGGAATCCTTGGCGTCGACATATCGGGTGATGTTGAGTACGCGGTCATTTGGAAGGGAAAGCCAAGTTGACTTTGAAAAAGCTCGGTGTCCTCAGCCGAACAAGACAGTACTTCTGTTCTGCCCACCGCCTACAACTTTATAAGGCATAAGTCCAGCCGTATATTGAGTACTGCTCTCACCTCTTGGCTGGGGCATCACAATACCAGCTCCTTCCATTTGACCGCATCCAAAATAGCGCTGCCCAAATCGTCAAGGGCCAAGTTCTTTCCGATCAGATCCTTTGGCTCTGCGGAGAGACGTTTCGTCTCTGCGCATTCTATCATATATACCATGGGGAGTGCTCTGAGGAATTGTTCGGAATAATACCAGCTGCTGAGTTGCGCCTCCGAACAATGCGACAAACCTCCAGACAATCCACACCATCTGGATGGTTGACAATCCACCATCGTGCGCTTTTCCCGGAACTTCTTTCCACGCATTTCTTACTTGTGGAATCGGTTGTCGTTAGCGGTATTTACAGACCGATACGACATTGGGACCTTCAAGAAGAGAGCATACTTCCATTTTAAAGGCCGGCAACGCATTTCCAAGTCCCTTGTTGTTGCAGTTGTCTATGGGCGGCGGCGTTCGCTTACTATCAGGTGAGCCACTTGCTCGTCTGCCTTCTAATTCCTGATAAAAAATGATACAACCTGAAACTTAATCAATTTAATGATGACGTTCAGGTTTGAAATTGTGCTTCAAGCAAATCTTTCTTTTAGTTCCTTATTAGTACAAATTTCTATTTTGGATTATTGGACAGTAGCTTATTTTGTAAGATCTTAGGTTTCAGAGCTTTATAAATATTGAATTGTGGATAGTATCAAATATTTGCAGCATGCAGACATTTCATAGAATTCATATCATTCTTCAAATAATTTATTTAGTTACATTACTACTGTGTTTTAATATAAATCTGATGGGTTATGTTTTTTTATCAACTTACGCGATCGATCGATGTACATAAGTATAAGGAATCATTTATACGTATCGTGTCTTCTTGTCTTTTTTATGAGAACATCTGAGTAAGCGAGAAATACATCAATCGTTTACTTTATTTTCGCATCCAGGTTGCCAATGAAGACCAAATTGGGGGTCTACAAGACATATATCCGCTCACGTTTTACCTATGTTTTTCCAGTGTGTTACAATCTGACCTCAGTCGCACAGAGGTGCAGAATCCAGGTGCAGCAGAACCTCACCCTTCCAGTGATCGTGGGAGCAGGGCGATACGTCAGGAACGACGCAGTCGCCCGTGACCTTGGGGTCGGTCCAATCGAGGAGTTTGTGGTCCGATTAGCACGTCGTTTGTACGACCGCGCCGACAACGGACCTCAGCCACGCCCAAAAGACATCGCCCCTCTACACGCCCGTCCTGCTGGCGGACGCCTGCTCCCTCATGAACTATTGCGGTTGGAAGAGAGATAAAAGTTAAGAGGAGATCTCACAGCCATGTGACCATTTTCTACACGATATTCTGTCCGAGAAATGGGGTCGGCAAACAGTCGTAATACATAGAGCATCAGTCGTATGGATACAGAGAGTTAAAAAAAGGACTTTCCATGATATTTCCTGCGTCGATTAACTCTATAGTATATTGCGGTATAAACAAATCGTTTGGTTTGATAACGTTCAACTATCCTCAAACAATATTTCTGTTTACCCATCTGAGTATCTGAGTATCACTCTAAGGCTTATTAATGTAAAATGTGGACAATTTAACCTGTTTACCCATCTGAGTATCACTCTAAGGTTTATTAATGTAAAATGTGGACAATTTAACAGAATGACAAGGGGTTGCCTGTAAATAAGGCGATAAAAGGAAGAAAAAAACCTTTTTGAAGTAGTGAACACGAACGAAAAAGAAGTGATTCTTGATAATCTTTGCCGTCAAGTGTTACAACAACATTATCCCTCACAAAGCTTTTCAATGGGAAAGTTCGCCTTTGTGTTTCGCGAATTTCTTGTTAGTTTAGCGACAGCATTGTTCGGTGTCCCCGGACCAAGTGAACAAGTAGAAAAATTTCGACTTAAAAACACGATATTGTTTTACAAAGTTTAGAACGATGTTTATTTTAGGAAGTTTTATATATATTTAAATAATGTTATATTATCGCTGTGTTTCAACACAATGATATGAATACGAACAAATTAAGCTAAAAACGAAAGTAAAAAATACATACATTTGCTACATCATAATATTGTATTTCGCTTTACATAATAAGGATGAAAACAAGTTTTCTATTTTATTTTACTTTTGATACATCTTTATTTTTCTATTTTTTTTTCTGAGACCAATAGGATCAATATATTAATTAGGTCTTTGATTTCGACTGCTGTTTTTCATTGACGACGAGGTCTGTCATTATTGTATGGTAATTGATATGACATTATAAGGTTGAAAATAACAGAAATGCAAAAAATCTAATAGACAAATCTCGTTTGGTAAATATAAATAAGTATGCCGCATCTGAAACCTCTCTGTATACATAATGTACAGAATTACCATAGACGTAGGTTTGGTCGGCATGTTTTGTTTTTATGACTGAGTTTCGGTGTGAAGAGAAATATTTCCAGCGTAATAAATGGGCAAAGGGATATGACAGCTTGAATATATGAGTGAGAAGCGCAGCGCAGGGCATACAGATACTGTCGTATTGGAGGCTTCTTGTTTACCTTTAACCGCATGACGTACTCATCTCAATCAAGATATGATTCACCACCGCTTTTCATCCACCACAATTCATCCACTTCAAGTCCAAAAAAAAAACATTGAGGGCCAATAATCCTTTGTATGGGATGAACCTTGCTATAAACACTATTGTGAAAACATATCAAAAGCTGAAAGAATCATGTAGATCGCATATAAGGAATACATTATTCAAAATCACTAATGGCACGTATAAATACAAACAGGAAAATTGGGCGTTCAAGCAACAAATCGCAATATTCACGTTTAAATCCGAAACTGTAGGATTAAATTTCGAAACACTGCGGTTTCATATGTATTCGAATAATGGGCTCGAGTACTTCAACGCAAATCCAACAAAAGGCAAATAGACTGAGTGAGACGGTGAAACCCGCACCGCGATCAAAGTTGTAAACCACAGAGATAGAACCCGCTAAAACGTCGATGGAATGTTGCGGTTGGAAAATATTATGTTAGAGATTCATGTCCTCCGTAAAAAAGCAAAAACGCTCACAAAAGGAACTTATTATTCTGATATGCTTTCTAACGATTTCGCTCGCTTAAACATCAATTACGTAGCTCTATTACGCTTGCTCGTTTGTCAGCCTACTACACAAAAAAAAAAAGGTTGAAGATAAATAAATTCATGCATATTTCTAATATATATAGAATTTTTTTCTTTGCTCCGATACCAGATGGGAAGTACCATTTAATCGCAACCGACGTAGAGCTCAAATCGTCGACGATTAGGTCCTTTCTGATCATCTTGATTCTCTGGCTATCATAGAATATACCATGAGGAGTGTTTGAAGGGATTGTTTGAATTAATACCTGCTCCTGGATCACCACCACACAGTGCGACCAATTGCCAGATACCATTTCACTTCCACTTTAACAGCTGGAAATCCACCACCATGCGTTTTTCACGACACTTTTCACTCCGCAAAATTAATTTGTGGTGTTAATTGTCAGCGGTATTTTACGAATCAAGGTTCTTCAAGAAGGGAGCAAGTAGTAAGTAAATAAGAATTTCTACTTAAACGCTGACCATGCATTTTGTAAGTCTGTTCATTAGTCGTGTCGTATCCTACTCCATAAAACAAGATATTTTTAATTGTGTACTACTTTTTGTGCACAGACATGACAATTAATCTTAAATATTCTACATACATATATGCGATTAATTGAGCTCAGCTTTCACACCATTCTGTTGATTGTCAAGCTAATGTAAATTCGTTTATTTATAATAAATACATATAATTAAATAAATTTCGCTTTCGTTACTGATACATAACAAAAACAACGTGCAGTTGTTTATTTGGAGAATTTTTGCACTTCTATTCGCTTATTTACAAAACATTAACGACTAAATTTTCATGAAATTTTATCTGTCTACAAATTCCGTCATTGTATTGTCTAAAGTTTATTTTACATAAATAAGTAACGCATATAGTTTGTCTCGATAGAATATGAAAACAAATTTACCTCAGACCTGGTATTATGCAGAACTATCGAATGAACATTTACCATGTAAATGTCCCAGGCTGAGTGGCGAGAGATTTTCGCCGATCGGATTTTCCCGTATTCTCTTTTAGCAACAAATGCGGTGTTCCCTAAAATCCACTGAAACAAACGACGCAAACTCTCGAAACACTGAATAAATAACGAGCATTGACGCTAACTAAAGTTGTTCTATCAAGTAGTACAACAATGGAGATCTTGACTCATTTACAGATACAACTTGGTTCAGTGTAAAGTTGAGCCAAACGGACTCTGATGTGGTGTTTGTGGATTAATTAAAGTTAGAACATTAGAGACCACTTAAATTTCCGTAATATGAATCTTTTGCTATTTGTCCTAACAAGCAGTAATCTGTAAGTAATTTTTCCAATGTAATAGATATCTATGTGAATGTTATATTACATGTACGTAGAAACATTAGCGTCTTAATATCCCTTATAATATTCGAATTTTCTGCATCTTTGCAATAATGTTTCTTAAGTGTTTAAAAATGAAGACACGATTTTCGTCTAATTTCGATAAAAAAACTGATTAAAAGTAACAGACAGTCAACTGTCTTAGACTCCATATTAAAACTTTCTAATTTGTTGCCTGTTCAAGACAAGCATCTTTAATATCCGATCCATCTGTTAGATATATTAATGTTTTAATTGAATTTGCACGGTAGCAAGACAATTTTATTCTTACTGGATTCTCAAGGCTGTGTTTTGTAATGACGACGTAAAGTGATTGATTTTTTATCGTATAGCTTGCTTAAATGAAAATCAATTACGGTTGTCAGGAATTTAAAATCTTATAAAACGCGAAAATAAAAATCGTGTAATCTACATAATGTGTAGCATTCGCATAAATGTGAAATTTATGTACTTAAATATGCATATCATATAATTTTTAGAAATTAGGATTTTATTAAAACTAATGTTAATTTTATAACAACATATTAAAAGTTATGTCTTTTGGCAATTGAGTGTATACTTAAGAAAATATTTGTTATTTTTTTATAGTTTTGCTGTGAAACATGAAACAAGGTAAATTTAAAGGTTGTATTATTGACAAGCCGACAAATAAAGTTGGAAACATTTGTGGCGTAATTTGAATTTTTAGCGAAATGCAGAATTTATATTTTACTCTACAATTCTTCACAGGCAACTATACTAGTAATATATAAATTCTGTATTATACAAAATCTTCGGAGCACAATACACTGCGACTTTGAAACCATGGTGTTTATTTGAGAATTTCGCTTCGCTATCCAATTATTTCGACTCGAAAATGAATACGGCAATGGGACTGGAGTTTCTGACAGTGCTTATCGGGCCAGATGTAGGGAGTTAGCTTAATTAATAATTAGTGAAACCTGCAGGGTAGAAAGGCTTGTCAATTAGATATTCCAGCATCGAGTATCATATACTTAATATTAAAGGCACGTATGTGTCCGGATTGTTGGTTGTCTTTCTATCGACTTGGCTTGGTCGATTCTGTTCAGTTGTAGTGTAGTGTTTTGTGTAGTGTACTAATAGGCAGGTTCCTGCATATGTAAGTAAACTCGCACACATATCTCGTCATCTGCAGTGGCTAACTATGCGTTTTGTGTCACTTTAGCTTGCGCTTACTGCATTAGGCACCAGCTAGGTACACACTCTAGCGCCACAAGCGCAGGCTTGTAGTCTTTTACGAGCACTCACCTCCCTGCCACTAGTTGAGGTAGCTTATATTTTTATACACATCCCTGGCGGAGACTCAGCTCCAATGACAGACCAAATCTCGCCCGGACCTCTTACGCTCATTTGCAGAATCCCACTGCCCGGAAACAACCGCGACTTCCTTTCAAAGCTTCATGAACTCAGTTTTGACGTCTAGACCAACCTCCGATATCTTCCCTGATTGGGGCCCTCTGGAGCCAACAATGACCGAGCTAGACCTTATGTATGTAAAAAGGCAGAACATGCCGCCGATTACCGCGGCTGCGAGTGTGCTTTATTCTCGCACCAGCGGCCGCCACGAATGCCTTTTTTTGTTTTACGTGGGGGAAATGCCTACGCATACCTGGCCTTGTGAGAACGGGTTATGTCGGACTCGCACCGTCTAAAACCCCCCACGATGTATAGGCAGAGTTACTGGAATGCTTTCGCACACTTCCGCGACCCTACCTGCGCTGGACGCTTTCACAGCTCCTCCTCTGTGTGCCCCTCGGCAACCCGCTCCCTCTTCAGGCAGGGGGTGCTGGAAAATGGAGTACGCCTCCCTACTCGGCCTCTTTTGCGAAGACCAACAGATCCCCCCGAGTCCACTGGCTGGAGGCCATCTGAGCCTCCCAGCTTCCAACGGGAGACCTGGTCTTTGGCTCCGACTCTGACCATATTTCGGCCGTGGAGGGTAGATAGAGCATCGTAATACCATTGCGCAACAGCGGTGCGACTCTGCTCAGTCACGGAGGATAGGGTGAGCGGCCTACGCAATACCGACATCTTCGTCTTCCCCCGCTTCACCTTGGCTACAGAAAAGGGGAAGTTATGGCCCCACACCATTTTCAACTCGTCCCCCGCGGTCTCCTTCAAAGCTCATCTAAAGTGGGCTCCAAGAGCCCACTCGGAGCGCCTCCTCTGGCTAGCCCTACACCACGGGCCAGCCGTGTTTGGGTTCCCCTTGGCTTTGCCGTGTGTGACCAGGCCACGGTTACAAGAACCCCTCCGCCGCGACAAGACGGGAACCTGTTGGATGGGCCGCCATGAATGCCAGAGCTAAGCTCCTCTCCAAGACCAACTCCATCGGCCGCACCCGTCACTCCCGCCCCCTAAGAACGGTTGGGGGCCCGTTATATGGCGCTCATTCACACCATAAGACCACACACGACTAAATTGTCACACACACCATTCACATTACTCTACATATACAAGTAAGGTTAACATACACCACATGTAGGTCATACTCTACCTGAGCACGGCGAACACACTCTGAGTACACTGATTACACCCGCGTCCGGGGGGGTTCTCACGGTCCTCTTTACCTCTTGCACCATACAGTCGACGGCAGTCGAGATTTCGGTCCGCATACCGTGCCCGACGGCCCGTAGGCGACATCCCCAAATTTTGTTCGGAAATTAATCACGCATGTCCTCATACGTGAACCTGCAGTAGTAGAGTCTACCCAATTCGTAGGAACGAGACTTTCCACGGGTGCGGTGTCCGAAGAAGTTTGGCTAAAAGCATCAACATTAGTCTTCATGAGTCATAAGTAAATTCTTAATTTTTTACTTTTAAATTGTGCGTTACAAAATTGTAACAAAAGATATAAAATAAAATAAAATTACAAAATCATAAATAATCTATTTCTAATTTATGCATTGTCTCTGACAGTGCACAATTGTTTCCGCCTATCTCTCCTTTAAACATAAAAGGTTATACCAGTAACAATAAATTATTCTTATCACTAAAACCTTCTTCAAATGTTCTGAATTATGAAGACTAAATGTTTGCATAATATGCTATTTACTTTGTAGACTTTTTTATTTAGATTGAAATACCTATTTACTTCTTTTTATATTTTTTTATCCTTTATAATGACTTACCGAACGCCACGGACGCTTTTGAGCCTCATTTATAAACTGGATTCAGATTCTCATGATTTAAAAGTGTACTCTTTTGCATAGTGACACACAAGTTTCTCTTTTGCATAGTAGTCAGCAATAGTGTACGAGTACTGTTGTGTTTCGGTTGGTAGGACAACACCGTTATTACTCGGCAGAGAGATTGAGACTCGGCATTTTTTACTTCTGGGTGACCACAGAGCCAAGTAAGTTCCGTATGACTGTGTTGCTATGGGACACTTCTCCGTTTCCACTTTGCATACAAAACAGCGCTTGATTACATTTCAACCATTTCAAGGATCATCAACGTCTTTAAGTATCGACTTGTGATGTGGCTGCCAGCGTAAAAAATAATACCTACCTCATATACGAACTGATATACACATAGGTTCTTGACGGTTCTTAGTGATTATCTTATCTATTTGTCTTTGATTAGGCCGTTGCCTATTCCGTTGAATACCAAATCGTATTTTTAATCCCAGCCCATTGGTACAATTGTATACATTTCGCACAATGAATCGCAAATGCTATCTCACTACAAGTGGTTGTCAAATACTTCTGTAATTTTGCATCGGATAAGGCGCGAAACACTTCACTCACACAGCGATTTTGGCGCGATGTTTGCGATGAATCTATGTCTGTTTTATGCTTCCGTACACATCGACCCTAGAAAGCATAAACGTAATAACCTGTGCTGTAGTTTGTAAGAACTTAAATGTCCTAGATGCTGTATCGCGAGGAGTACACTAAGAAAATTGTAATGCATAATAATTAAACAAGAGATAACAATGTTACGGACCATGAGTCTGTAGAGTCTAAATTTATTTCATAATCCAGCAGTGCAGCATGCAATTTCATATATCCAGCGTCGATGTCATGAATAATAGAATACCGATGAATAATTTTTTGAATAGTTTTATATATTAGTTATACACTTTGTTTGCTCATTGATATAAAAATATTGATAGCTGTTATTGACATTAATTTATTATTAATTCTTTACCTTTAGTTATACATAATATTCCTCCGTCAACGTCGCTGTCACATTAAAGCTTGCACTAGTGATAAAATAATGAAAGGGTTATTATAATAATGAGTTATTTTTAAATTTAATAATTACCTACACAGATATCAATTAATTTTCGATTCACGTAAATGTTTTATTTTTCATAACTAATCCTATTTCCGTTAAAATCAAGCGCACGTGTGGATTTTTTGTGAAGTGTTACATCGTTAGCGTATATCGTATTATACCATCATGCTGTGTACAACTCCGTCCATAAACAAAAGCACTGAAAATCACTCGATTATAGGATCTTATTTAGAAATCATGTTTAAATGAGTTAGTGGTCTTGTAGTGAAATCATGAAACTTTAATTTTGATGATTTTAAAAGAAAATTACATTTCTTTGAAAGCGAAGCTTAAATACAGACGGGTTAGAAAATGTGCAGTGTTGAGGCGAAGCTACTTATGCACAGACCTCAGGTACTGTTCAACATGCAAACTGTCGTAGCTGGGGCGTGCTCTGAACTCTGCAGTTAATACGACATTGTGAGAGCTGAAAACGGATGTACCTGAAATTGCATCCGGCTAAGGTCGTTGTAATAGCTTGTAAAATATTCGAGATCAAAGAAGGTCGCAAAGTTTTTTATAATGATTTACTTTATCTACTGAAACTAAAGAATGAACGTTATGAAACTAAAGTTAATAGTACTCGAGGAAAGAAATGTTCGTAACATTTTTTACAGATTTATCCCTAGTGATATAATGGAAGACGTATTAATTGAAAAGCGTTAGTCTTGATCAGTGTATTTTTTTAAGGGTGATTAGTTCATTTGTGAAACTTTGTGGTACTGTAAAGTATTTGTTTTTGTGAAGTAAAATTGACAAACGAGCAAGCGGCACATCCGATGTTATGTGATTATTGTCGCCCATGGACATTTACAACACTATAGATATATTGATTTTGAGGAGGAAGGGAGGAGGATAGAGGGTGCGGTGAGGGGAGGGAAGGGATGAAGGTAGAGAGAGAGGGGTTCATGGGCCACTGGCCACACAATATTTCCACTTCAAGCCGATTTTCTGTGAGGTGGCGGTACTAATCCAGTTCGAGCCGGCCCATTCACCAGCAGGCTACGTGGTTCTACCACTGTTAACTAGTTCTGTGTTTACTGTTTAAAAGTTCAAAAACGTAATTAAGATTTTGGTGAGTGTAAATTGTTTTATAGATAATATAGACACTAAATATTTATAAAACAATGAAATGGCATCAAAGGAAGAATGTGTTAGTGTTACTGAATTTGTTTGTTCTATAAATTTTAGTAAGTAATTGATGAAATGTTAAATTTGTTTTTCATTTTATATTCCTTATTTGACCTTTTCTTCTCTATATATTATAGAGGAGAAAACGTATTTTCTTCTTTACGCTATGTTAGTACACAACATGGATAAAATGCAATTTTTCCTCTTACGTACATTATTTGATTAACACTTACCTTCGAGTTTATTTTTTGACTACATTGTCTGCAGTCATAAGCCATACCGCTTAGTGAACAGTGAAATTGAGGATTTCTGTATTTGCGTCAGCATAATTGTTTGTTTCATTTATAAACGTTACACACATGACTAATTGACTTGTTTGAAAAGAAACGAATATTCAGCTAATGTACTGGAAAACTAGATTTTCCTCCAAATACTTATTTTTCTAAAGAAACATACATTTTGTTTATTTCGGACATTAGTTTTTACGCTGTAAGTCGTAAATGTTACTAAATCGCCTTTTTTGGTGAAATGTATAAAACAATTATTCTGATATAATCGATCAGCTATCCACATTTAGCTTGAATTATATACAGAAAAAAATGGATAAATTAAATAAAGCGAGTAGAACATGTATGCATGAAGTTCAAACATGCTTAGTATGCAAATCGTAACTGCTTTGGTATGCCCCGGTCTTCGTAATTTTGTTAGCGTAACACGCATAATTTTAATAAAAGGGAGTTAGTAATTCCCACTCTAATTTTATCAAATTGTGGATATGTTTGGCTAATTAAATTATTATGGGTTTTACCGTTTGATATGACGAGATAACGATAACGGTTGACTATGATTATATTTTCCTTTATTAAAAAAAAAGGTTACTAGATTACGTTAGAGATATTTTGTATTACTACTATCAGCAAGAGATCAGGGACAGAGGCGGTAACATTTTATTGACCTCTTACGTATTACTCAGTGACATATGCCCGTCCGGTAAGTAACTGATTTACAACATGTCATTGATATGCACAAGAAACAGTGTGGTGGATAACACGCAGCCTTGTGAAACACCAGTCTTTACTGACTCAGCACCATCATCAACGACCATGATGCCCCGATTCGTGAGAAAGCTGGTTATCGAATTACATAATTTTTCAGGAATCCTAGAGGATGTGATCTTGTAGAGAAACGCTTGATGTCAAACACAATCAAAGGCTATCGCTACATCCAAAATAACCGCCAATGCCTCTCTCTTGCTTTCAAGCGCCTGCGCCTTTTAGTGGCACCGACAGAAACAGTACTGGCGATTGCTAAACAGCTGGTGCTCCTCTAGGTATCCAGGGAGCTGGTAATTTACTATGGACTTTTTGGAAACAAAAACATGTTAACAATAGTCAGATTATAGTTCGAGTTTCCACCAAAGCCAAAATTTCGGGACATGTCTACTGAGAAAGGGTACAAAAATGTGTTAATACCGGTGGCAAATTCGAAGCATTCAAGCTCTCTTGCTTTTTAGTGGAAAACTATTATAAGCGAGCAACCAAACCAGGGCCGGGATTTGCCTCCGCTGGACACCACATAGGAAGGAATAAATCTATTTCTATGCCCTGAACTAACTATTGTCTGATGATTCAAATGTGCGTTGATCAAAATGAAGGACATGGGCAAAGCAATCACCTGTGTCAGATTATTTGCAACGAGAAAGCCGTGAAAATATTTCCCCCATGATTAGTAGTGCGCGGGCCAAGTTATTCGCAGTGATGGGAATTAAAATCACTGAAAATTACGATTTCTCCATTTGGATATAGTTGATAAGCTGATCTGTTTAGGTATCACCGCTGTGTGCACTCATAGATGCGAGGATGGCCAAAAATTAGGTATATCCTCTCTGAGGTACATATACCATATACAGTATGAAAGTAGATCGAAGTATGTTATACATTTTAATCAAAAGTCGTCCTTTTGTATCAAACTAAAGCAGCCCGCCATCTAATATAGAAGATCAATAGAACCCTTGATAACAATATACTGGTGGTTTTAATATAATCTAAGTGGGATCAAAAGGCCCTACCTATTAATATTATATATTATAATATATTAATAAGTTTCAAGATATTAATATGATGATTTTAATTAAAAATAGTTATCGTAGAACCTTTTTATCGTGGTAGATTTTATTTCTTTGTTTAAATGACACTAACGTTGATACTTTTTGTCCACGACATTTTTTCATGTTCAAACTGATTGACAATGTATTCATATGTCATTATAATAAATAACATATCAATAAATCAGTAGTATATTACAATAAACATCTATACATGTACGTTACAACGAGTATTGACTTGCAATACTCATTGCCATAGATATTGTTACAAAGAGTTTTTTTTAATTGTAGTAATAGTATTAGTTTAATAAATATAAAACCAAAAAATATAAAGAGCTTATTAGAAGTGGTCTCCACTGGCTGCAATACATACAGTCCTTTAAACGTTAAGGCCAGTTATCAATAGCAGCTCGCATTCTTTCTACGGGAAAATTATTAATTGCCAATCGTATGGATTGTTTTAGGGACTCCAAATTATCATGGAGTTTAGAGCAAGCCTTATTCTCTAAAACCGACCATTAATCAAAATCCAGTGGATTAAGATCAGGACTAGATGACGGCCAGTCTTCAGCTCTGATGAAGTCCGGAACGTTCGTTTCTAACCAAAATTGGGTGGATCTAGCTTAATGATTCAGCGCCGAGTATTGCTGAAAGGACTATTCTTGAACGTGGTGTTTTTAAGGGGCTGAACTAACTTCTCAAGAATGGTATCTTGATACACTAGTGCCAATGTTTTAATTTTCACAAAAATATGGCTCAGTCACTCCTTCATAGCTGCCCTCATCACCAACACCCCAACAAACCATCACTGAAGTCGGATAATGCCTACGTTGTGTTCTTTGACTAATTGGAGGCTTCTTTACAGCTTTCACCATAAATACGGTCATTCTGTTTGAAAAAATTATTCTGTGACCTCCCTTTGCGTACCTTTTTTAAATTATTGGTTAAGAAATGACCAGGGCGTCTTTTATATGCTACAAGTCTTAGGCCATCTTTTAAATTATGCGACATGGTTCTAGGTGCTATTTTCATCTCCCGAAATAATCTTATATCTTTTGCTTTCAGACAGAACTTCTTCGAATTCTTTCCCTTACTGCTTTGATCACCTTTTTCGTACGAACACTACGTGCAGGGCCAGATCTTTTACTGTCACAAACAGAGGAGGTTTCATTGAACCTATCAATGTCCGGCTATGGAAGATTTTAAAAATTGTGTTTAGTTCCATACTTACTTTATGTAACGCAATCACAGCGATTCGGTTCTCTTCGTCACCCCACTCCATTTTAATATCACAAAATATTTTACAACATATTAGAGTGAAAATAAAAAAAAATACAATGAACAATCGTATAAATTGACAGATTCCAAATTCAAATGTAATATTTTGTTTATTTTTAATTATAACAAAATTTATGGCAGGACTAAGATCGGCGTAACTACGATCACGTGGTTTTAGATTTTAGGTCATTTTCCCGTTTTTTGATTTCTAAAACAAAAATTTGCCTTTAACCATAAGGTTTCATTGCTCAGTTGCCGTTTGAAAGATGAACAAACGAAAATACACACTTTAACATTTAATATATAACTAAGCGTTTACTGTGCCTTCAATTTCCTTTAGTAGTTTTCGATTGCTCGGTGTATTTTCCGCTTTTTAAACTTTAACGAAATAAAAAGTAGCCTAAGGTGTGTAAGTAAGTTGTTAAACCTAAACTTATCTAAAATACTTTCATGGACATCACTCTAGATGAGATGACATACATCATTGATGACATGATTCCCATTTCACATAAGATGTTGTTAAGAGAAGAGAGATGATGTTCATACGTTTTTATAGTGGTAGAACTACGCAGCTGTTCACGCTGCTGAATGGGCCTGCTCGAACCGGATAAGTACCACGGCTTCACTGAAAATCGGCCTAATGTGAAAGGGTTTTTCTTCCGCGTTTCGTCTGATTATTTCCCATCCACCTCCATCCCCACTTTCCTTCCGCTCCCTTTCCTCCCACTCCTCCCTTCAACCCTCCACATTTCCCCGCATCCCTACCATAATCCCTCCCTCTTTCAACAATTTCCTCTCTTAAAGGTTCTTTCCAAGTTCGTTTGCAAATGTCCATGGGCGAAGGTGATCGCTTGCCATTAGGCAAGCAGTTTGCTCGTTTGTCAGCCTACTCCATAAAATAAAAATGTAGCCACAGCATAAATAGGTATTTGATATTGTTATGCGACACTTGAGGTTACGCTTACCCTTTTTATTTTTCCGATATTTACAAGGATGTTTAAAGCGGAGGGCTCTCTTTTATTACGGAGTAAATATAGGCTACAGATGCTTTTTACACTTAAAACCTTAAAAGACATTTAAGTTATTATGTTCTGAATATAACTGCTACGAGTATTAAAAATATTAAAATATATTTATTAGATGTTCGTGCGAAGGACTGTAGAGTATTCGTATGTGAATGAAGGATAGTGATATTTTTCTTACGATACTAATCAAGAAGATATTAATATTTAAATTAATCAAAATATCCCAAAAACAATTAATGATACTATTTATTAAATTGATAAGAATTCAATACTGCAAAAAGTATTTAGCGAAGCATGGTCTATCGTTCAAGGTCTGTAATCTCAACTACGAAGGTGTCTTGAGACAAGTACCTAAGCGAGTTTTGATGACTTACTCTGAATAAAGCAGTATTTGTTATTTCAACGCTTTATCAAAGGAAGGTGCTAAAATGCATTCCTGTACAAAATTGGATCACTGGCTACGAGAGCTCGGGCGTGCTTATCGGTGAAGCTGTGATCTAACTTCGCTAGGGATGAACGAACCGTTTACATTAGCATTAGAATACAGGTATCGTATCTTAATAACAAAATTTTGAAAAATTTTGAGATATTTACACTTATTTATCAAAAAAAACTACTATTTAACTTTTATAAACGGCTACTGGTCGAAAAGTTTAGTTTTAAAGATACTTGTGAAACGAAAACCTTAGTTTAAGATTTTGTCTTCATCTGTCCCACCATTGAATAGCATAAATATATATCAGTCATAATTCATAATAATTTTGTCATGTGGATGTGAATGTAGTATTCACAATTTATAATTATGGAACTACGAAACTTTTTTACGGATTGTGCCATCTATATCTGTTTTTTTTTTAATCAGGGTTAGAGGTACACGTGCAGGCGGCTCACCTGATGATAACGGACTGATAAGGTTGCTGGCTTTTAAAGTAAATTATGCTCCCAGTGTGATCTCTTCTTGAAGGTCTCAATGTCATCTTCCTGAAATACCGCTGGCGGTAACTGATTTACATGTTGGTAGTGGGTGGGCGAAAATTCCGGGAAAAGTTCAGGGTGGTGCATTGAGGGCCAGCTAGGTATGGATGGTATCTGAAGATTTGTCGCGTTGTTTAGGGGCAGAAATCAGCGGTATGTGAATACCTGTAATATAATAAAACCTATTCAATACTGTCGTGTTTCAATTATAAAGGTTGATTTACTACTTATTTTATTAACAGTTATAAGTAAGAAGTCATGTTTGGTCTATTAAACTTTGAATAGATATAGATACCAAAGATTTATCAAAAGTAAGGACACTGTCAGTCGCTGTTTGAAACTACATTATGTAAATTTTCCTCATACCTAACCTTGATTGCATTTTTAACAGTGTATTTATCTTATCTAGTGTAATTTCGGGGTTTCACGTGAATTATTCTCACTAACTATAGGATAAATCCAACAATAAAAAGTGACCAGATTATAAAAGTTACTGTTTTATTTTATTTAACTTTCGCTTTAAACTGACAAAGGGTAATGGATGAGTTACTTAATTCATTTTGTATTCATATTTTAGCCTCATTGAATTAAAAAAAAGGCTAGAGTATAAGTCTGAAAAGAAAACTTCGAAGGCCTGCCTACAGATAGTTGGAAGAGCAGCGTAGGAGATTTCGACAAGCCGATTAGACAATTTGTTACGACTAGTATAATGCATTTTGTTCAAATTTCATTAACATTCAAACATTTACTTTTTCTAAGCCAGATCCTGTCGTACGTCTTGCACATACTTTAATAGGTTAAATTGGCTAAAAACCGACTGGCATAAGGTTTTTGCCCATTCTGTGATTTAGATGAAGAGGCGCGTACTCAGCGTTTATATTGTAAGCATTCATAGGCGCCGTCTTATGTCTTATGTTGACTGAACTCGTGGAAAGCAAAGTTTCCAAGAGTTGGAGAAACCCTAAACTGTGGTATAATCCTACAATTGCCGTCACGATTACGGTACGGAAAATAAGAAACTAACCATTAGAAAAACCAATGACTCAGTTACAGTTTCTCTCGTAAAACAAGGAACATATTTGTGCAAGCCTCAAGCGTAAGAGACGTTAGAAAGTGGCAAGACCTCTGACATAATATAAGTGACCATAAAATTAAGATAAGCCACTGACGCTAAGTAACCCATTAGTCTATCACGTCCCAATGCCACGCAGTGTTTTGAACTACGTTTGGCTCTGCCCTGCGATCTTTTCTCAAAGACATAAGAAGTTTAATTTCGATTTTCAGTAACATCTTAATAACTTAAGTAATATGCTGCCAATAAATTGTTCCACTTTATTGGCAGCATATTACCAGGTACTTTCAGGTGGACTCGGTAAGACTCCTGCCACAATCAAAAAATCTGAACGTCACTTTTAAAGTTGACTTTCCGAAAGGGCGCAGATGTGGAAATGGAACGTTGATTGTCCATCTAGCGACTCGTTCGTGAGCGGATATTGACTAATGGACTAGATGACTGGCCAACTGGTGAAGATTTTCGTGTCGGAATTTTGATTTCGCGAATTGCGATAAAGGAACTTCGTGATAGGCAATCGTCAATCAATTCTGTAACGGTCTTCTCGTTTTTCTCCTCGAAAAATAATGGTATTAAAATAATGCGTTACGTTTTTATTTGTTATTACTTTAAGCGGATAGATGAGAAATTGAATTTAAACTTACGACGAAATTGTTTTTATAATAAATAATTTTCTGATATATCTTAATACCAAATAAATAAAAATTTGTTTATGATTTATCGACAGTATTAACGATAGATTTTCGCCGACTGTTAATTGTTCGAAATTCAACCAGACTTTTTTTTTTAAGTATGAAGTGTTCTAAAATTATACGTCTGACGTGGCCAAAAGTAATTTTGTATAGTTTCTTTTTGTTTCTTCTCCTACTTATCAACTTTAAGTAGCCGAATTTGACATTTCTCATTGTGCAGTTTGTTTATGAAGTGGTACAAAGTTTTCCATTTGGGTATATTTTCAGTACAATAACATAACTAAGAAAAGAACCGTTATATAAGGGTCTGAACATTCTATTCAGTAAAAGTTAAAAGATATTCTTGATTGAGACCGGATTATAATATTGCATAGATATTTGTTATATCAAAATTAAATCTAGGAAATGGAAACCAAGCAAATTTTAAATTTAACAAAATATTCAGTTCACATTTACAAGTTACGGTACAATTTTAATTTTATTTATTTAAATTTTAAGTTCACGCTCATTTTTCAAAGTGGTGTTTCAAGTTACTTATGCACTCACAAATGGAAATTGTCCCTGTTACTATCTAATGTTATATTAAATGAATTTTTGTACGAAGTTTGGTTTTGAATGCCCTTAAAAGAACCGAAAGACATGCGATATTAAGCGATATTAATTATTCTTCAGCTAGCACGTCGACTCCAATATCACAAGGAACGTAATAATAACGTTATTATTAAGAACAAAAAAAAACTGTATACATTAACCTTCTTTTTTCCGAAGATGTGTAAAAACGCTACATATAATTATGTGACACTGCATTTTCTATACATTAATTGCATATAAAAAAAGTACTTTACATGTTCAATGCAATGCAATACATTATTTCTTATATAACGGCCCTAAAACAAAAAGAGCAATTTGGAGATGTGAAGGCTGAAAAAACTCCGCTCGATTTGTCGATGACAAGGGTTGAGATGTTCTTAATAGACACATTTGGGAGCGTGAGTTGAATTTATGTTCTCTGCGATATAATATTCTGTGTTGTCGTTGTTAAGATATATTATTAAAAATAAGACAGAAGTTTTGAGAAAAACAATAAAAAAGAAAAATTCGCAACAACAAACTGTATGTGTAAAATGCAGTGGTGTCCCATTTGTAATCTCTATATTTTTTTTTATTACAAAAATCTTACTTATTTTGTTACGAGAATATCATGAAAATTTGAAAATTGCTGTATGATTTTATTAAGGCGTGAGCTATTTTAAACAATACCTTTGTGCCGGCGCAATAAAACTACTTTTAAGAAAAATCTTCTGCTGTTTTCTTCATTAATTTGTAATGAACGTTAGATGAAGCTTTTTGATGTTCGCGACGGTGGTTCTCTGATTTATGATATGAAGAAGATTTTGTGTACCAGAGATGTAGTATTCTATACTTCTGCTACTAGAATAAAGTAATTGAATAATAATACTGCCCCAGGCGGACTCAGTAAATAAGTCGGACTTGCGCCCAAATCTACCGAACTTCGTCGTGTACCATCGAAATTTCACCGGAGGATTACGCCTGTTTCTCCTGGTACGGCCGTTCTGGTGAAACGCGAAATTATTCACGGACTGTGCTGCTGTGTATATTTAAATATAAGCGTTCCATCGGAGTAAGCCTCTACGCAGGTGGCAGATACGTACATTCACAGCATATTGCCTTTCCGTAATGCTCTTCGTCTCCAGATATAGCCTTAGCAATACCCCTGCCATAAAAGCGGGGGACCTCAAAGCTAAGTTGCATATCGGGTAGATGGGACGCTAGGGTAACCCCCTTTTTTTGTTTTACGTGGGGGAAATGCCTACGCATACCCGGCCTTGCGGGGGCAAGGGAAGGAAAGGAAGGGAACGCTTTCGCACACTTCCACGGCCCTGTAAGCGATTGCCGCCTCTGCAGCCCCTCCTCCGGGTGCCCCTCGGCAACTCGTTCCCTCTTCAGACAAGTCGTGCTGGAACATGGAGCACGCCTTCCTACTCGGCCTCCCATACGATGGCCAACGGACCCCCCCGAGTCCGCTGGCTGGAGGCCATGGGAGCTAGGAATTGG